>JZKD02S1675912.1:18222-54725 GCA_000966675.3 Picea glauca
TGAATGAGTTTGATTGATGTTAAACCAATAATCTTTGGTGGTATATTTGTATTGTTAACAAGACTTAGTTGTAACCACCCTTGAGTGTCATGTATGCATTGAATGAGTAGACCTCCTATTTATGAAGAGTCAAGTTATTATTCATGAATAGGATTGTATATGTCCATTAATTTGAATGCATGTCTATTGATATGAATGCATGGATGTGTTTAATTGTTGAACATGAAAGTGTACTTGTTATGCTTTGGATAATACCATTTTTAACTAGTTGACTTCATCTTGAAGGTTATGCTATGTTGTTTACTTTGAATGATAGTTTTGAGTGGGTTGTATGCAACTCTTCATAATGAGCAGGTATGAAATGATCATATACAAAGTGTGCAATAGTGTTATGTATGACATGGTATAATACATATTTTCTCTTGTTGTTAGCTACCATATGAAAGAGAGAAACATATTTTAATTATGCCTTCGAAACTTATCATATGAATGATTGTGAACTTTCATATAATAGACTAGTCTTAAGTCTATTATGGTAATATTTTTTTTTTTACACAAGAAAGGGGTTTATATATTAAAACCAGTGGTATAACCACTGAAGAGAAAAATTACATAATTCATCCATGTGATCAGTGTGGGAGCTTCGAGATTACAAAAGGGGTTTCCATGCTATAAAGTCCTAGAATTCCAATAACAGTCGAGAGTCCAAAATATAACTAAACTCAGAATAAGAACTGGCTTACGACGCGATTGTCTCAGTTGCATAAGGGCCTAGACTCCAACTTACAAAGAAGAGAACTAGAGATCCAAAAAGAACTAATTCCAGGAAAGAGGAATTCAAGATTAAACCTTCTAACCCAGGATGGAGGAGCTTGCGCTCATGGTCACCTTCCCCCCTACATCTGTCTGGTGTCTCTGTCCTGCAGCTTGAATTTCCAGCTTTTCAATTCTTGGTTCTAGATCAGAAATTTTGTTGTTAGCTTGTTGAGTTGTGTAGGTGAGAGCTTCTACCGCTTCTTCCCTTAGCTGTATTAGATATTCCTCCATCATTTTGAACCTCCAACCTCCTTCCCCATCAATACAGAGCAAGAATCCTCTATGTGCACTAAGCATTCATTTTAGCCTATGAATTTCGAGTTCCAGGGAGGGCGAGGGATTGGGGGGGTGGCTGAGTTAGAACTGGACTCCATTGCGAGAGAGATGGAAAAATACCAGGAGGGAGGCCTGGCCGAGACAAATGGGTAGAGACTAACCAGGGGAAATACTAGGAGCTCAAGCCAAGCGAGAAACCGGATAGAATTGGAAAGGCAAGATGAGCAGGAGCAGTTCGCCACCTTCCTGAATTTAACGGTAGTTTGTTCGTGTGCCACAATGGGAGGAGGGGGGACTCACGTGAGTGCCATGTGGGAGGGATACGAGATATGTGCGGAGGTGTAGGAGGGACATGAGGTGAAGGACAGAGAGGGGGAGGGGAGGGGATGTGAATAGTGCAGATAAGTACCGTCTTACGAGAGAAGGGACAAACAAGGGAGGCAGAGGAGGGCTGCCACGAGTATGATGTCGAGAGGGAACAAAGGCCACTTGCCTCGGGAGGCCCAGCTGAGCGCTCACCGAGTGTCTCTAAGGGAGAGGGATGAAAACCAAAGTTCCATTTAAGGAGAGTTGACCCCTGCTCAAGTGGGTGGCGGCTTTGGAAACTTGGTCAGCTTCAGCGTTGAGATGATGGAGCACATGAAAGAAGTCATTTTTTTGTAAGGAGCGGGAGAGCCACATGATTTTCTTGAGAATGTAGCGTAGATTCATTTGAGTAGGCAAGGTGTTGGTGACCATAGCTTGGATTAAAATCCGAGAGTTGCCTATCACCGTTATTTCTTTGATTTCTATCTTCTGGGCTTGGATAAGTCCTTGCCAAAGGCTTAGAGCTTCTGCTATATTATTGGATTCGACTCCAAGCTCCCAAGAGTAGTCTAATTCCCGTAGTTCACCAGATTTTGTGATCCTTAGTGAGAGGAGGGGGGGCTTTGAGGTCTGGAGTGAGGCTATGGATCCAATCTTTATCAGGGGAGTTGAGAGAAAGGGAGTTGGTTCAAAGCCAAAGGTAGGAGAGGCAGTCTCCTAGTAGGGCTTTAGCTTTGGCAGAAATGATGTCCGGTGAAGCGGTCAGATTTTTGAATATTCTGGAGTTTCTTTCGAGCCAAATTTTCCAAAGGATGAATTTAGGGAGGGACATCCAGCAACACTTTATTTGAGGGTTGGCCTTGAGAGGGAAAGGACAAAGGGTGGCCTAGGTTTTTAGTAGAGTCGGTATGTCAGGAGGGAGTTGTTCAGAAGGGATCCCTCCTAGCAGGGCATGCCGCCATACTTCTTTTGCAAAGGGGCAATTAAGGAGTAGATGGTCAATATATTATTCATGGATTTGATAGAGAGGGCATCAGAATCTAGGTTTAGCAGATCAACGTAGTCCTAGCGCTTCAAATTCATTAATTGTCTGTTAAATTATTAGTAATGGAGAACATATCAATTAAAAAATTATTATGGTAATATTAATATTAATATCAAAATTGTAGCCTAAAATATATATATATGTATATATTTTTTAAATAAATATTAGTCGTCGCAATTGTGATGCCAGCCTTAATTGATGTGACAGATTTGTTGTATAAACAACGAAAAGATGCCGTCGCCTATGCGACGACAACTTCAATTGTTGTGACAGTTGTGCTATATAAAAACGAAAAGTTGTCGTCGCCTGTGCGACGATAACTTCAATTGTTGTGACAGTTGTGTTATATAAAAACGAAAAGTTGTCGTCGCACGTGCGACGACAACTTCAACTATTGCGACAATTTTGTTGTATAAAAACGAAAATTTATTGTCGCACGTGCGACGACAAATTCAATTGTTGCAACAGTTTTGCTATATAAAAATGAAAAGTTGTCATCTCACGTGCAACGAAAACTTCAATTGATGCAACGGTTTTGTTATATAAACAAGGAAAAGTTGTCTTCGCACACGCGATGACAGCTTTAAGTGATGTGACGGTTTTGCTATGTAAACAATGAAAAGTTGTCAAAAAGTTGTCGTCACCAGTGTGAAAAGCGGTTAAATTATTGCGACACTTTTGCTATATAAACCACAAAAGTTGTTGTCACAATGGGCATCGCAATTGAGACGAAATGTTGGTTTCACATAGTTTTCCTATATTGTCGTATTGGCAACGATATTTCTTTATTTGTTGCAATTGCCTATGTTGTCACTCTTGCGACGTTTGTTCAAGTTCGTCGCAATTGCCACGTGACATAAAATGACATTTCAAAGACTCTTGATTCGTCACAATGTCAACGACATAACGTCGCAAGAGCGTCAAAACAGCCATCATAAAATGATCCAAATATGCTAGTGACACCACAGAATCACATTGGGACACCTTCCCATCATAGAATGCAAAACCCTGTCATACAACAAAGCTTGAATGTGGGACAATTCCTTAATAGGGGCAATCCTCCGTTAGTGTACACATCCCTACCAGAGGGAAACCCTCTTTCAGTGGACACATCCCTCTCGGGAGACAACCCTTGTTCAGTGGACATATCCTGACTAGGGGGGAACCCTCATTTGTGGGACAAGTCCCAAATGTTAACCAACCTATAGCATAGGGGAAAGTTCCAAGTTATTTTGTCGGAAACCCACAACAATATTGGGGACCGCCCCAAGGAGGATCTCTTAATCCACCCTATCAAGGAGGATTTTCAAATACCAACCCACAAGGAGGATCTCTAAATACTAATCCTTTTGGACTATATTCTGAACAACATTTCCCACGTATCATGAATCCCACATGGGGTCCTCAAGGATAATCATATTTTCCTCCACAAGGTCAAATCGTTTACCCTCCTCAGGGTCATCCTGGATACCCTCCCTGAGGTCAAACCAATTACCCTCCTCAGGGTCAAACTGGTTAACCTCCTCAGGGCCAAACTGGTAACTTCCCCAAAGTCAAACTGCTTACCTTCCTCAAGGTTAAACTGGTTATCCTCCCCTGGGTTGCGTCGATTATCCTCCTCAGGGTTAAATGGGTTTTCCTTCACCTTTTACACAAGTTCCTCAACAAATGAATCCTACTTTTGCTGGCCAAAATCCACAACAACCACATATGGGAGGACCTTATGTTTACAAATTTCCACCACAACCAATTTATGGTCCTACTGGTGTCCCTATGCCTCACCAGTATCATCCTCAAAGTAATCGACAGTTACCCTTCTTGGATACTTTAGATCTACCGAATCTATTGATATTGACAAACAATCCCATATTGCACTTCCCTTTCTAGGCAGTAATTCCTGCCAAGTTACCATCTGATATTCCAAAATTTGACAGTAAACCTGGAGAAAACCCAATTAACCATGTCATGAAATTTCATCTTCAATGTTCATCAAACTCACTAATGGATGACTCTATTCATTTGTGTCTTTTTCATCGTACTCTTACGGGCTTAGTGACCAAATAGTAGATTGATTTACAACGTGGATATTTTCAAGATTTCAATTCACTTGCCATGGCTTTCCTCACCCATTTTCAATTTCCAATCAGATACGAAACCTGTATGGAACTTTTGAACTCCCTTCATTAGACTAACTATGTACATATTTCCGATCATATTCATGAGTGGAGACGATGACAACGGTTCAAAGATACCTTACCAGACCAGTTGTTGGCAGAATGGTTCACAAAATCCTTATTACCTCCTATTTCTCATGATGTAGCAATGGGTGGTGTAGTTACAGAAGAGGAAGCTATTTCTCATGCCCAATATCTAGATTTGGTTTATTCCCAATCTAGTACTTTGTATGAACTCATCCCAAATGATCCCTATACATCAACCAATCCATCAAAACCATCCTCCACTTCTCATTCGAATGGTGTTATCATTTCCCTCAAAAGGAAACTTGTCTCACAATCGACTGGGACAACCAATCATTCAGAATTTGCCTCGACTATAGTGAAAAAAATTGTCCCATCAAATTCTTACCCCACTAAATTTTTTGAAGTAAATGCAATTCAATATACTTCACCACCAAAATAGAGGGGTAAAAAGAAAACTAAGAATAAATCCAAGAAAAAATCTAATCAAACTGAAAATACAAAAAAACAAGGAAAACCACCCGTTGTTGAAAAGAAACCACGGGGAAAACCAAAATTTCCTTGTCTCATATGTGTTGAAGATCATTACACAAATGACTATCCCCACCAGGAAGAAGTATCGAAATTATTTAAAGGAAATTCCCAACCCGTTGTTTTGACACATCCATTTCCACAACAACAGTCTTTGGTTGCACAAAATATTTCACCTCAAAAAATATTTCACCTCCGCTAGGAGGAAACCTAGGTCATCCTCCCAAAGAGGATGCCTCCTCAAGTGCACATATTTATATGTTCAATGGTGTATATTTTACCACTAGAACTATGACATATGACACACCTCCAGGAAAACCCCGTAAAGAAAGTGTAACTAATGGAACAATGACCAATCCACCTTCCACTTTAGTTACACCTTCGTTTGGACCTCTCTAGATTGAGAAACCTAAATTTGACTCTATCTTACGTCCGCCCAAGAGTACTATCTGAAAGTTGACCTTTAATCCTAACTCTTGTGATGCCCAGAACTAAAACATCATTGAATATTTGGCACAAGCACCTTGTGCAATGTTGGCACTCGAAGTTCTGCAACATTTCCCCAGCCAACGTAGGACTCTCTTAACAGCCATAGGATCTATAGATCTCGAGTCATTCAATAATATCACTTAACTTGGATAATTATAAATCGAGAATCTCTCACCAACTTGTGTTTCAAATTGATGTTGTTGTTCATAATCAACATATTCATCGCACTATATTGGATGAAGGAGCATCAACCTATGTCATGTCCTTAGCCTATTGGAAAGGCCTTAAATCCCTTGGTCTTAATCAATCTCCCACCATGTTAAAATAATTTGATGGAAAAGGTTTCAGACCTCATGGATTGTTACAATCATTAGTCGTTCAACTAGGGGGGAATTGTTTCCATTGATGTGGAAGTAATCGACGCTCCTTTAGATTATAACTTGTTGGTTGGAAGAAGTTGGTTTTATGTTATTACTATTGTGGCCTCCTCAGTCTTTCGATGTGTTCAATTTCCTCATCAAGGAAAAATGGTTACCATCGATCAATTAGATTATTGTACACCTAATGCTCACAATCAAACAACCAACAATATTCCATTTTTGGGGGATTCAAAGATTACTTACGAAAGTGTAGGGGTGGGTATATTGAAATATTCTTCGCTCATGGGAACTTTCCTCACACATGTTCCTCATATTTCAAAACATATAGCCACAATAAATATGATTTTGACCATGGTACACCAATCCCTTGAATCATCTGATCCATGGATTGTACCTATTCCTTTAGAATTCAATACACTATGTGACACTATGCCACTTAGTCTTGACGAGGTCGAATACGAAGCCATTCAATCCGCATCTACTTCACTTGATGACCAACATATGTTGGTGTATAATTATTATTCGTTACCATCCTGGTTAGATTCATTATCCTCAACCTTTGATTACATCCTATGGATTTTTCCATCCAATGAATCCATTATGAAAATGCTTAATATCTAAGAGTCACCATGGGATGATAACCACCAGCACTCATCCTTTCTTCCCATTTTGGATGAAATCGAGAAAGACATTTCATCTATATTTCCAACAAATATTGTCAACGATCCCCAATATTCGATACTCACTCAGGATACAATCTCTGAGGGAAATTTGGGAAACATATCACAAACCATCGATGTTGACATATCCAAAAAAGAAGGTGTTGTGGAAAACATACAACTAGGTGCAAACTGTTCAACTGAAAAAATTGAAAATTACACCACCCTGTTTAAAGAATTTAGCGACATTTTTCATGGAGCTATGAATAAATTCTAGGGATCGACCCTTTAGTCATTGTGCATGAAATCAAAACTTACCTTGGATTTAAACATGTATGATAGAAATTTTGTCCTGTTCATCCTAGGAAAATTGTGGCAATAAAGGTAGAAGTAGAAAAGTTACTGAAATCTGGTTTTATTTATCTTGTACCTATGAACAAATGGGTTTCCAATATTGTTTTGGTCACCAAGAAACAAGGGACAATTCATGTTTGTGTCGACTATAGGGATCTCAATAAGGATTGTCCAAAAGACAATTACCCTACACCCTTCATGAACCAAATTATCGATAATTGCACCAGAAGCATCATTTTCTCTTTTATGGATGGCTTCTCTGGCTATAACCATATGAATTTTACCCAATGATCAACACAAAAAAACCTTCATCTTCCCATGGGGGAATTTCTCATATCGAAAATTATCTTTTTGCCTTAAAAATGTTGGAACTACTTTTCAGTAGGCTATGTCGTACACTTTCCATAATATCAAACATATTGTTGACCCCCTATCTCGATGACTTGCCAGCTCATTCAACACATCAAATAAATCATATTGGTCATCTATGAGAAATATTTCTTAGGTGTAGACATTACAATATAGGTTTTAACCCCAACAAATTCATTTGTGTTGTTGATTCAGGGAGACTCCTAGGCTTTGTGGTATCCAAAGATGGGATTAGGGTGGATCCCTTAAAATTAAAAGTTATCCTCACTTTGCCTCTTCCCAAAAATCTTACCCAACTTCAAAGTTTGCAAGGGAAGGAAAAATTTCTACGTCATTTTATCTGCAATTATGCTGAAATCACAAAAGCATTCATGAGATTGATGCAAAAGGATGTCCCTTTCATCTGGGATGCAATTTATCAACTCTCATTTAATGATATCAAACACACTTTAATGAATACAACGTTTTTGTGTCCCCCCAACTATGCAAGAGATTACATCCTTTATTTGGCTTCCTTTGCTTCCACTATTTCCATGGTGTTAGTTCAAGAGGATCGTGACGATGCAAAACATGTGATCTATTATTTAAGTAAGAGTCTTTCAGGCCCTAAACTCTATTATTCACATGTTGAAAAGTTGGCTTTTGCAGTGGTCATTGTTGTCCAAATATTTAGACACTACATCTTACTTTGCACTACCATGGTCATTGCTGACTTGAACCCCATGTACCACATATTGACTTGTCAAGTACTTGGGTGTTATCAGACAAATAAATAAGTGCAGACATAAAATAATCTCCCTAAATTCCACAGGAAGCTAGAACAAAAGAAGACAGAATACAAACTTCACCTTAGACTTCATTGTCATATAAACTAGTTCATAGAGGGACAAGTGACATACCTTTTAAATGATGCTTGAACCTTGCTAGTGTTGTAATTGTCATTCCATCTTTGGATTTGCAGGATGGTGAACCTATTTAAGAAGCACAAGCCAACAAAGAGATAGAACAAAGATATATATATTCCAATGAATTATATGTATAAGATCAAAGAGTTATATAATAAAATCCAAGACACCTTTATAGGGAAGAAATGAATTGTTGCATTATATTAAAATGTAAAGTGGAGAATACAACCCTTGCCTTGATGTTGCAAGATCCCTTTCAATGGCTCTTTTCTCCGACACACACACCTTTTCTCCAATGGTTTTGAAGAAGAAGATCCACAATCTGACTTAGAGAGCCAAAGCAAAGCTACCTCGAGTATAATCTATAGCAGAACTCTTCATGCATATGAAAACCTTATCCTTTTCAACCTTAGCCTTTTCCATAAGATATCCCTCTTTATATAGGGTAAAAGTGGGATGGATGAGGATATTAGGATGATCCCACTAAATCAGAGAAGCGAGTAAGATCCAAATCGATCGGAGTCCACCTCATCTTCTATAAGATTCCCTTCTAGAACATTCGTGAATTTTGACTTTTCCTTCACTTAAACATCGTCCCACCCTATGCACAGGTAGCCTGTGATGATGCCACAATCCATCTTTTGTGCAGAGTGAGACTATCAATCATCATCGCACCCCAAGCACAAAGTAGGGTGTGATGATCTTCCTTTTCATAGTTTTTGAGGGAAGAAAAGAAAACCACTTTTCTCATGGAGAAAGTCTCTTTTAATATTTTCAAGAAACATGGATGTGAGTTAAGAACATGTCGTCAGTTGATCACTAGGGTGACCAAAATAATGTGTGATAGAATTCCCCCCAAAGTATGAAGCTGGAACCTGTGATAGTTGAAATACTTTGTAGAATGAGTGTGTTGAAAACAAGCACATCGATTGGGAACCTACAAACAATCAAGCATATGCATAATAATATACCATCTTTTGAGGTAGGAATTCCCATACTCAGACTACAAGTGAATCTAATAATAAGTGTCAATTGATTCATGGCCACTAACCATACATTGTGGATCCATGTCATCATGATTTAACATAGCCACGAGGAATACACTAAGGATCTATGCTCTAAACAAATTCAAATTCGGACATAACCACAAGACATACATAGTGGATCTATGTGTCAGTACAAACTTATGAATACGTCATCATAACTTGGACTGATATGATGAGATCCAGGGTCTTCATTTCCATCATCCCTAAGTACTAATCTAGCCATGTGATTACAGGTGTCGAAGTCAAACATGGTAGAAACCACTTGATTACCAGTCATTAATGAAAATAGTTAACAAGTGCGAGGGAAATCACCATTGATGTCAATGATTCCCAAGGTACCCTAGTATAATCCAATGAATGTGAATGAATGAGTTGAATTCGAACACTCCATGGAATCTTCCATTCAAGGGCCAATGATGTGAGCCCACTGTCGAAAGCAAAGAGACCTGCCATTGAGGCATGCAGGCTCCAAGGTACTCTGTGATTTCTAAGTCATGTTCTCAAATAATGAGTTGAAGTCGACAGGAAAAGACTCGTCATAGGAGGGACTTAATGTATCCCCCATGAATGACATGAAATATGTAACAGTTTTGAAGTAGATCAGAGTATGAAGTGATTCAAGACTGACTCAGGGAAGACCAACATGGTGGAAAATTTATAACTGCAAATAGTCGACTCAATAGAAGGCTAGTTTAGGTTGGACTTCTCTTGAACATATGAATGACACAACAGTGTCTTGGCATCATTGACTCAAGGAGGACCCAACATATGAACTTGTGTATAGTCAAACGAGAGACAAATGGATTTCCCAACCTAGATATAGTGATGAAGGGGGGTGTCATGTTCAAGAGCGACTTTACTGCCACTAACACAAATACAACGACACATTTCTTTCCCAATTTTCCCCCACCATTTCTTACGAGTACCTTTTTATTTTTACGCAATCTTGAGGAGGATATCATATGCTTGTAATGTAAGCTCATCCTTCGTATGATTCCCTCAGAGTATATTTAACGAACCCTAAGAAGGAGTGGTTTGATCCCATATGGGCCTTTCGATGCTTGTTTAACGAGACCAAAGAAAGAAAACATGGGGGTTTTTCATGTTTAGAGAGTCTGAAAAACACTTAAAGAGAACTCCATAATGTCCTTTTTCATAAGTTATTCTTACGAGACTGAAAAAGAGATAATCTACCACTCATCAGACGTTTTCCTCAAATACTTTTACAAGCGTGAAAAGAACAAGGTCGCTCAACTATATTTTCATGTTTAGGGATCTTGAAAATATCTTAAAGGATACTCCATAGGTTTCATTTTTCATATTACCAATGTGAGTTCGAAAAAATGACAAAAGGTTACTTTATTGAATTCTCTTGGTTTCATGAGCATGAGAAAGAATTAAGACCGTGCTCGTAGTTTTTCCTAAAAAACCCTAAAAGCATATGTACATAAGAAAAACACACAAAAACAATAAAAAATGGTGGATCCCTGTCAAATGTCTCGTCCTTAGATTGTTCAATCTGTAATAGAAAACACTTTGCAAAGTTGGTTAGACTTTATGGTATCGGTAAAATATGAAAAATAATTTAATTTTGCAATAAAATATGGTAAAAAGGTAATAAATAAGTCAAAACAACCCATTTACCATTTCATTTTGCAATTTCACCCAAACAGTGTCCAAAACCCTCTTTTTCTCCCAAATTTCAACCGTCGATTCTGGAGCACATGGTGGATCATTTCGTAAACCGCTTCCATCAAAAGGGTAATCTCTTGCCTCTTTATCTTTTCATGATTTAATTTTTTTTATTGGTTTATTGTTGAGTTTGGGTCAATTTTTGGGGGGTACATGTGCTTTCAGATCATCGCAAGCCCATAGTATCATGAACTGCGACGATCTGAAATCGTCACAGGGGGCTCAAAGATAGGGTGTGACAACGTCACTCTGTATGAAAGAAAATCCCTATAATGACCGTAACTCAATTTTTGAAAAGATAAGATGAGTTAGGAAAACTTCCAAGAATTGATTTGTTATGATTCTAATCCTCTTTTGATGTTACTTGGTAGGTTTTCCTCAGTTAAAATTCTTGAGTGGAGAGAACGAGAGCATGAGGAGAAATACTATTTTTTCAGGAATGACCCGAGCACATTTATGGAACTTAGGAAATGTGGATTACTCAATTTCTTCAAATTTCAGGGAATGAGAGCCCAACTAAGATTGCTAGAGTATTTGGTCCACATGTGGGATGTGAACGAACAAGCCTTTCACATGGGTGTGCATACACTCACCTTGGATATAGATGATATTTAATTTCTGATGGGGTTATCTCGCCGAGGCTCTCGAGTATCACTCTCAGGAAGAATGGGTGGAGGAGAACCTATGGATTACTATGTTGCACAACATTGTGTTCTAGGTACGAAAAAACATAGTGGCAAGGTTTCCATTAGAGATGTTCGGTATTTACCATTGCGGACCATCCTTTATACCATTACCCAGATGGAAGGGAGTGCATCTCCCCATATGGCTTTGCAAATCCACTTTCAGTACACCATAGAGTGCATGGAGACTAGGGTCTTCAAATAGTGTGAGGGTGTCTTAAAAAACATGAAAAAGCAACTGACAAAGTGTCGAAATGGTCGGTTGAAACAGTTTGGTTACAAGTCCATTTTGGTGTCCTTCTTCTTGGAGAGGGTCCTCATCTTACATCTACAAGTGGAGTGGGGCATACCCTCTCCACAAGATTCACATATGAAAATATGGGTGGACTTGATGGCTCGTCACAGTGGCATGCCTATCATCAAGTATGGCGATGTTTTCTTCTAATGGCTGAGAAATTAGATAATCATGGTGGAGGACTATGCGTACACCTGGACAGAATTATGTGGGGATCATAACTTATCTCTTCCTGAGGGATCTCAATGGGGAGACATACGTAAGAAGGAACTTTTCATTATATGATGTTTTTGATATTTTAATTATATATAAAAAAATCCATTTATCCAAGACTAATCAAGTGCTCTCAATTAGTGTAGATGTGGCACCTTATCATCCTCTAGGATAATCTCCCATTCATAGTAAAGGAGAGAGAGATGTTGTAGCAAGAGTGGTCATCGTGTATCTCAAGGAAATTGAGCAGAACCTAGAGGGGTTAACCATGAATATCCCTGGTGCCACGATGGACGAACTTCCTCAACACTATCAACGCCATACAGTTGGCGTATCTGCATCTATTGGTCGACTGCTCCATAGAGTAGCACAGGAAGTTGTTTGTTACAACGAGAAACATCCTTGATGATTTTGTACATGAAGCCATTAGCTTCATCATTTTGATATTTTGGACCTTGGACAAATACTTTTTTGTAACTTTTATTGTTATTAATATAAAGTTCCTACCGGCTTACTTGTCTTTCTTTTTTTTTAAATGTGTGTTTGGATTTATAAACGTCCCAAATGTATGTCTAGCACATAGTTAGCCAATGCATCTGTCAATGTGTTTAGACATCTAGGAATATGTTGATACTCGATATAATCAAAATGTCATTCCAAGAGGCAAATTCTTAAGTATACCCTTAACAAAGTAGGAATTTGAATGGAATAAATGTTACTCAACTGCAGCGCTACTAACTGTGAATTGAGTCGTACAATAAGATGACAGATGCCAAATGAAATGGCATCAGTTAATAATTCAATAACTGCACTGTATTATGTGATATTATTAGTTGCACGACCAAGGAAAACACCATTTAGACTAATCAACTCATCCGTTGGTGCATAAATTGCCTCTACAGTAGACGCTAGGTTTTGAGTACTGCAACTAGCACCATCAGCAAAGCCGATATAGGGTAGTGAAGACACTGACATCTGGAAACCAAGCACATTGCAAGGTAAGTAGATAAAAGGAAAAACAAAAATGAAAAAAGAACACTAGAGTATGATACACTAAAAATGCATAACACTCATGCAAAATAGTTTAAGCATAGTACTTCTTCAAGTAAATACAATTTCCAGGTTCATTCAAAGGAATTCCATCATAATCTACCAGCTCATAAGCCCCTTTATCCAACACTCGCTTCACAATATAAGGGCCATGCCACATGGGCTCGAATTTACCAGCCCCTAATAAGTCACGATCTTGTTCGTAAAGAAGAACCAAATCACCCTCAGAAAAAACACATGGTTTGATATGCTTTTCATATTGAGATTTGACACGCTTCTTCTAAGTTTCAATGACTAAGGAAGAATCATGATGAGTATCTTCTAATTACATCAAATACAAGAGACGTTACTCTTCAGCTGAGGTGTTAGGGAGAAGTTCAAAAACTAGTTTCAAAGATGGGATTTCACATTAAATCGACAAAATAACTTCAATACCATATACTACCTAGAAAGGTGTGAACCATGTGGCAGATTTAACAGATGTCCAATAGGCCCATAATGCCGAGAAGAACATCCTGTGCCAACTTGACTTGTGAATTCCTATCATTCATCGAAGCATAATAGTAAGAAGTTTGTTAATTTCTTCAACCTGGGCATTCACCTGTGGATAGTAAGGTGTTGAGTTTTCATGTTGAAGACCCAACTTCTCGGTAAGTTCAGAAATCATGAAATTGTGAAAATGACTACCATGGTCAATGATGATGGCTTGAGGGACACAAAATCTAGTAACGATATGATTCAATATGAATAACGCTTCAGTTTTCCCGGTATTATCAAATGTAGGCATCACCGCAGCCCATTTAGTGAAATAATCCATGGCTACGATGATGTATCCATGCCCCTCAATCGAGCAAGGGTTACATGCCATGAAGTCAATGCCCCATTTAGAGAATGCACCAATGGAAACTACAAGGTAAAGAGGAGCAAGATGAGATCGGATCTTATGGTTATATGTTTGACAAGCATGGTATTTATGGATGGAATTAATGCAATCCTTAAACAATGAAGGCCATAAGTAACCAACTTGTAAGATATTTTGGTCAGTGGCATACCCAGACATATGACTTCCACATGCTCTAGAAGTACAGTCATTCAAATCTTTCTCAGCTTCATCATAGGTTAGACATCATCGAAATATGGAATCAATACCATGACAGTAAAGGGTATCATCAAGGATAATGTATTGACAGGATTGATAACAAATACGATGACGATCCACACTAGGAAGATCAAGCCAGAAAATTTGATTTTGGATATAAATTATAATGTCTCCATACCATATGTCATCAGAACTGATCAGAAAGAGAGACCCATCAAGAAAGGAATCCTCTGCCATAGTTTCTATCTCAGTAGTGAGAAGGTCACATATCATATCAGAAAAAACCAAATATTTCTTTGATTTGGTACGCTCAAATTCAAAATCAAACTCCTAGAGAATCATTATCCATTTGGAGTATTTCCCCCCCAACAATTGTCGAGTAAGGATGTGTTGCATAGGGTTGCAATTGGAAATGACGGTGGTTCTACGTAATAATATATAATGACAAAAACGTTGAACAACTTGAACAACTGCCAGGGCTAGTTTCTCCACATGCAAATATTTGGTTTTGGAGGTCGTGAGACTCCGAATCAAATAGTATATGACATGTTCATCATGCGAATCATCCTCTTGGGATAGAAACATAGTGATGGTAGACTCTGAAGCAGCTAAGAATTAGAAATAATCTCGGCTATAATCGAGTGGAAATAAGAGTGGTCTACGGGTTAAGGCAAGTTTCAAAGCTTCAAAGGCCTTGTTGGCATTGTCATCCCATACAAAATCATGACCCTTTTTAAGAAGTCGAGTAAAACCTTTCGTTAATTCAACATAGTTGGGGATGAATCATCGTAAAAAGTTTGCCTTCCCTTACAAACTTTAGAGTTGGCGCAATGTAGAAGGAGGAGGAAGATTGAGAATAGCTTCAACCTTCAAAGGGTCCACATTAATCCTATGTGTAGAAATGATAAAACCAAGAAGTTGTCCAGACTCCATACAAAAAATGCATTTATGTGGATTCAATTGTATGCAACAATAACGACATCGTAGGAAAATGGCCCGTAAATGTGTCGGGTGATCTTGACAATGCACTGGATGCATCGGTATATCATCTAGGTAAGGTTGTACAATGTGTTTCCAAGGTTGTACAATTGAAAATTCACGCCAACATTCTTGATACCAAAAGGTAGTTTCCAGTATGAAAAGGTTCCTCAAGGGTAGATAAAAGAAGTTTTATGTTGATCTGCAAGTAAAATATTGATCTGATTATAGCCGGAGAATCCATCCATCAAAGAGAAGATTTCACTCTTGGCACAGTCGTCAATGATCTGGTCAATGAAATGGGTTGGATAATTGTCTTTTGGACAAGCCTTGTTGATATCCCTATAATCTACACAAACATGGATCGTGCCTTGTTGATAACCGGAACAAGATTAGACACCCAATCAGTCAAAGCCACAAGATAGACAAAAATGGCTTAGCAAAGTTTTTCAACTTCAAGTTTAATAGAAGCATATTTATAGGGATGTATTGGGTGAAGTCTCTATCGAATGGGTTTATCGTCCAAGTAAGTCTTAATCTCATGTACAACAATATTTGGATCAATTCTAGGCATCTCTTCGTAACTCCAGGAAAAAACGTCACAAAATTCTTGGAAAAGAGATTTATAAATTTGGACCTCATTAGTAGAACATGAGGCACCGATGTGAACATTTTCCACAAATTTGGGTTTAATCAAAATATCCAAAGGGGTAGTAGGTGAAATGTTACCCAAGTTCCCTTCATACAAAACATCATGTATTGGTTCAAGAACAGGGGAATTAGTAACAGCAGTAGACAAATTCAAAATCCCTTGGTAACTCTCTATGGTCTCGGGTTCCAGGAAGAGAATAGAACAATGATGTCCATCATCCCATGGGGTATCTTCCAGAGACATGGCTGTCATAATCATCTCATCAGTGTGAAAAACTATGTTAAACGGATCTGGAGACGTGTCTAAGAGAGAACAAGGAGAGGGAGTTGTCAATTGAATAGCTTGATAATCCAATTCAACCGGACTTAAAGGCATTATGTCGTCGTAACGAAGACAGTCATCAGAGATAATTACTATCCAAGGGTCATAAGACTCAGGTATTTCACCAACAGTGGTTGATATCAAGTTAATCAAGGCGAAAAAAGGAGTAGGAATATTGGGTGGTCGAATGGGGAATGTACCCATTAACGATGAATCTTTTAAGAGACCCACATCAACATTCTCATAACTCGTAGGTGTTTTTGTAATAAAAGGTATGTTACTAGTACAGGAATCAAAATTAAAGAAGGAAACTTGATCGATAGTAACAACTTTTCCTTGGTGAGGGAAACATATCACACGGAAAAGAGTAGAAATAACTGCATGCATGGAATCAATCCAACTACGTCCAAGTAGAAGGTTGTAATCGAGAGGTGCATCAAAGACCTCAACCTCAACAGTAACTGTTTTTCCTTCTAACGCAATAGATAACGAAGGAAGAAAACCATAAGGTTTAAATCTTGTACCATTAAATGATTTAAGATTATTGTGTGACTCGGTAAGGGAACGAGATACAATGGCTTTCCAACAAGTGACAGACATGACGCAAGTCGAGGCTCCTTCGTCAATAACAGTTCCACAAATATTCTTATTTTCCACAATAACTTGTATCTGAAATGCTAATTGAGGAGGCAGCCTTGGAATATGATATTCCAAGTCAAAGATTATCAAGTTTGTATCGGTAGGATCAATTCCACCAATAGCCTTTAACAGTGCCTTATGTTGCGTAGGACAACTTTGAAGGACTTTGACAACCAGCATCACAGAAGGTGCCCGTGCAAGATCTTCTACAATACTGTAGTTTCGAGCAACACGTGCGTGAGGATTAAACAAAGACTTACAAACAATTCCCTTAGGAGGAGGATGAAGAACTGTATCTAGACTCAGTTGTTCGAGATGAAGAGGACCGTTGGGAGGTGAAGTCGATGGAGGAGGTTGAACCAATGGAGGTGGTGAATCATCAACTTTCTCTTTTGAAGGTGAATAATCTTTATCTCGAGTAGCGACTGCAACTTCGTTCTTCTTGGAGTCACCAATACACATAAGTACATAAGACGTGGTAGAGGAGGAAGGTTGATCATGAATGACCAACTAGACCTGCTATTGAGAAGGAAAAGGTTATGACAAAATGGCAGGTGTAGGAGGTGTCTCGGTCCCTTGCAGGAACTGAGTAACCTCATAAAGTTGTGGACAATCTTTCATATAATGATCCTCACCATAGATAAGACAAGGTTAACGAGGTTTGTGCTTTTCTTTTTCCTCAGTAGGCTAAGTCTTGGGTTTATCGGATTGTTGATTATTATGCTTGTCCTCCTTATTCTTTCACTTCCCTTTCTTTTTATTTTTATTTTTACCGATAAGAGTAGATTGAACCAAATTAACCTTAGAGGTTTTACCGGGAGAAGGGGTTGGATGTATTTTGTAAATTAGTAGTATTATACTTGAGATTGGAATGACTAACTTGTTTAGATTGAGTCTAAGCATGAAAATTTCCAATCATGCCATCAAAAACATGAGAAGCTACTGAAGGTGTTGGTGTTGGATTTGTGGACGGGTGAGGAGCATCAAGGATCAAGTCATATAGTGTGCAATTTTGTGAATAAACGAGATCCAAGTATTGAGCATGACTAATCACCTTCTCTTCAGTAACGAAACCACCCATGGGAACATCATGGGTTATAGGACCAATGAGTAACTTGGAAAACCACTCGGCCAATAGTTGATTAGGAAGGGGAACTTTGATTAAGCGTCTTCTCCTCCTCCACTCATGAATATGATCGGAAATGTGAGTGGATGAGGATTGTTTAAATGAACTCAAAATTTTGGTTCATGTCTCGTATCAGATTAGTAGCTAGTAATTCGTTAAGAAATCCATAGATAATGTGTTGAATTCATTGAAGAATCCCTGTGGCAATTCAATATACCATTTGGCTTATAAAACCATAAGAGTTCATTTGAAAAGACACAATCTAATGGAGTTATCCATCAAGGATTTGGATGAACACCAAATATGGAAAGTCATGACGTGATTATTTGGATCTTCCCCTGATCGGTCGTCAAACTTATGTCTTCTGGTAACTGGCAGGTATGATCGGCCAATAAGGAGAATTCAAGATAGGATCATTCAAAATCCTAGATAAATCCGGTAAATCCAAAATTGCAAGAAACGACAGTTGTTTGTTCACTTGAGGAAATTGGTAGTTCCGAGAAGGTAGTCCCATAGGTATACCAGTAGGACCATAAGCAGTTTGTAGATAGTTAGAGGGTCTCATCAAATTCGGTTGTGGAGGGTTTTGAGTCAAATATCCAACTTGAGTTGGTTGATTAGGTAAGTTTCCTTGGGAAGGAGCATTAGATTGAAAACCTTGACCCCAAGTAGGATTCATAGAACCTGGATATGGTTTCCCGAGATTAGGGGGTACAAAAAAATTAACTTGAGGAGGTTTCTTCGCAGGAGTTTTTTGATTGCCTTGGAAAGGAAAACTCCAAGGCTGAGACTGTAATCTAAGGGTATACTATCTGTACACTAGGGCAACATGATGTTTCCCCCCAACTTGAGGTTTCCCCCAAAATTGAGATTGGATCCCAACTTGAGGTTGGCCTCCAACAGTAATTTGAAAACCTAAAGAGATAGAATGACTTGTGCCTCCCACTCGAATGGAGCTACTTGGGCCAGGACAATTAGATCCTCTCGGTGAAGGTGGAGAAGGAATACTAGGCCACCCAGAGAGAACCTAGGTAGGTGTAGTAACAAAACTACTAGAAGCATTATACCGAGGAGGACAAAAAATATTAACTCCTCCGGATGGATTCTGGGCAAGATTAGTAATAGAAGTATTTAGAGTGTTATACCCAGGTGGAAGTGACAGATTTGATCTAATAGGAAGTGGTTTTCCAATAAGAGCTTGAGTGATTACTGTACTTATGGTAGAAACAACCGTAACTTGTGGGACCATAGTATATCTAGCGAGTTGGAGAAGAAGAATTGTATGAGAACCAACCAACAATTGGTCTAAGACTGTGACAACATTACTGGTCATGCTAATAATATGATCTAAGGGTATTGTATAAGTAATGGAAGTCACAGGCATATGTGATGTCATAGGTTGATTAGAAGCCCTCTGATGTAAGTGACTCATTCCTAGTTTTTCAAAAATATCGTGTCCCGAAGAGGTTCTCCAAAGAGAACGGATAGGATCAAAAGTTCCAGCAGTATGAACCGAAGTTCTAAATGACTCACTCTGAAAGGGTGGATCATCTACACCAGACTCAGTGTGAGGTCGAGTAGGTATTCTAGTATAATCTTCAGCAACAACGTATCCTGATGAATTTATCCAGAGACAAAGTGGATCTCGTACAACACTCAATAATGAATTTACAGAAAGTGTGGATTCCTCCAATGGAGTAGAACTTCCAATCTCAGAGGCTACGTAGTTATTGATTTCTCCTTCGAGAGAACCCTATGGTGAGTTAGGAAGAAAAGGAGTATACTCTTTTGGATCTTCCAGAGGTAACCCTTGCATCCTACGTGAACAGCGAGGGCTGATGTTGGTCGCACCAAATAAAGAATGAAAGAAATCTATGGCCAACTAGAGAAATAAACAACACTCACTAATAAAATCTAGATATCAGACATGCAAACAAACCTTCTTATTTCAAAGTCACTAGTTGGTGATGAAATCCAACGTTGCAAAATCAAGAAAAGAAGGGGTTGGGATAAAGTAGGTGGAAAAGTTACATTGATGACCTGCTTAATGAAATTACACCCTGGTGCAAGATCCTACACATAATCGTGGGTATACCCTCCAAGGATCCTGAGTGATTTTAGCCAATGTCTATTCCAGGTACCGTGAAGACTTGCCCCTCCATAGTCACCTCGTGTAAAGACTCTAAAGAGATAGGACACTAAGGTTACAAATTACGACAATGATTCCTGGGGAAGCAGTCGACAGTTCGATCCATGCACAAGGGTAGGGTATCTAAGCCTGAAATAAACTTGAGAAGGTATGGTGCAGACCCCCAACCTGCAGGCCGAGATCCGCTCACAGGATCGTTCAAATCTCATTGAGTTGAAGTGACTCTTTCGAATCCCTATTGGAACCTTCAATGAATCGATCCATGGGTCCTTCTTATACCCCCTTATGCAAACAGGCACAAGGTGCGAGCTCCTCCTTCACATGACTACAACTGAGCCTTGGCGTGAATGCCTTTCGCAACTCGCACTTCGTGAGTT
The DNA here is from genome assembly GCA_000966675.3 of Picea glauca. NCBI lineage: Eukaryota > Viridiplantae > Streptophyta > Pinopsida > Pinales > Pinaceae > Picea > Picea glauca. Next base: position 38,871 of record JZKD02S1675912.1, read on the forward strand.
TGTGGGTTGAAGACCCCCAACTCCTCTTTTCCAAACTCCCGATACCCAAGATGATGATATGAGTATGGCTCCTTTCCTTATCAGCGCCCTCCATGCATGACCATCGGCTAGGGATACGCACTAGCACCTCTCGCAACTCGCGACCTTGTGAGTTGGAGTGTCGAACCTTAGTGCTCTCCCTTTGTGAAACCCTAAGAGGCGATGGTTGACTTCCCTTTGAACACTTCTCGCAACTCACAATCTTGCAAATTGAAGTGTAGAGCCTTTGTGCTAGGGAAACTATGGGTTGACCCCTCGATGCATGAGTACATTCCACTTGTCACCCTTGCGGTCCCCACCTGACAGATGCGCCCCGCCTTCACACGAGCTCTCGACTCTCGCCACTTCGCAACTCCTGCAGTTGAAACTGACTCCTCTCAAACCCCAAGCTCCCGATACGTGATAGCTCTGCAGGGTTTTGATCCAACGGTTTTGATCTCGTGCCTGGATCCAATGGTTCAGACCTCCTCGCTACTCGGCTATTCACGCAACCAAAGAATTTGGTCCTCCCTCTGAACTTACGAACTCCGAGCTCAAGAAATAATCCAATGCTCAACCTAGCCACAATCAACAGTCCTTTTTGCTTCTCAAACCCAAAAGGATGAGTTCATCCAACCTCTATCCACCTTGTAGTTTCTCTAGGGCCTACGGTCCTCGCGGCTTCGCGAGTTCTCCACAGAGAATATCGACCGTTCAATTTCTTCCTCAATGGCTTCTACGAGACGAATCAACATCCTCCCTCCTGAGCTTTACTTCTGCAAGATAATTTTTGTCCTGTCTCCCTTTGAATACTTCAAAGGTACTATCCCTCCTCGAGCTTTAACTCGCAAACTCAAATCTCCAAAGGATTCTTGCATGCACTCCTTGTAGCACTCTTTCAAATACTTCTAAGTATTTGATTTCTTGACTCTGTGCACCTTCTGCAATAGCAGTCTTTAACCTCTCCCCTTCGTTGATAAGTTCTAGCTTTCAACCAGCCTATGCACGTCTTACATGGCTTCTATGCTTCACTTTCACCTCTACTGGAATGAGAACAACGGTATCCCTCTTGAGCTTTCATAGATAAACTCTGACTTTGTGTCAATGCACTCCTTGCAGGAACTCTCACTCAGGAAGAGTAATAATTGAAACTCATTCGTTCTCTCTCTCCCAGACTTCAAACATTCAACATGAAATCATACATTCACATCATATCATCATAAAAAAATGCATAACAAAGAGAATATAACAACCATAAGCATACCATTCACCATGTATAAACAGAAAACATCATAACACCATGAAATATGATTCAAAGCTTCATATATTAATTCAAAGATCCTATACATGGATTACAGTGGGGAGAAGGTTTCTCTTTTCAAGAATACAAAAGCTACAAAGAACAATTTCTCAATCTTTGAATGATATGAATTCCAATCAATCAAAACTATTTTTTTCAATTTTCTCTTTTCACCAAATATGTGAATTAAAAAATTTTCTTACAAAGACTACTAAAAAGAAGAATAAACTCCAGTCCTTTCTTTTTGAAATCAGAATAGAAACATAATCCAAAAAAGAAATAATAGTATAAGAATACTAAAGCACTCTCAACACCAATTCCCAAATCAAACTCACAATGCAAGCAAAAATGAAAAAATAAGAAAACCTTTTTTTCGAATACAAACAAAATTGGTTTCTTATTCAATCAAAAATCCAAAAGTTAAAAAAAATCCAAAACTCAAAAGAAATCAAGAACTACTTATCAAACAATCACCCAGGAAGAAAGTCTTGAGATTATACCCTTGCGACAAGAAGTCAAGAAACAATACTTGCAAAGTTTGTAAAGAAGACTCGCAATCCTTGAAAATCAATCAAATACAGGCTTAAAAGTTATAAACCAATCATTCAAGAGTGCCAAAAGTTCATCCCAGGCAGTAAAGACAAATCTAGGCAAAGAAAAGAAAAGTGGTTGTCACCCAACAATTCCTACAAGAATCGTCACAAGCTGTCGAGGGGTACAGTGAGACGATCTAGGATCATCGCAAGCTGTCAGCAAATCACAATGTGATGTCATTGCCCTGGTATGCACAAGTAGAGTGTGAAGACAAGGACTCGTCGCAGGCTATAAATAGAAAACAGTGTGGTGATCTCTGGATAAAAAGAAAATTGGGAAGAATAAAAAAAATTCTCAATGAACTTGTTCTACCGGGTAGTCAAGATGGATCACCCACAGACTCAGAGAATGAAATTAATCAAAAGAAAGCAGGCTAAAAACAAATAAGAAAAAAAAACCAAAATAGTTTGTATCCCCAATATGGTTGTCAATTTTGTTATTGGACAAAACGATAAGTGTGGACACAAACTAATCTCCCTAACTTCCACAGGAATCTAGAACAAAACAAGACAGAATACAAACTTCAACTTAGACTTCATTGTCATATAAACTAGTTCAGAGAGGGACACGTGACATACCTTTTAAATGACGATTGATCCTTGCTAGTGTTGTCCTTGTCATTCCATATTTGGATTTGTCGGATGGTGAACCTATTTAAGAAGCACAAACCAACAAAGAGAGAGAACAAAGATATATATTCCAATGAATTCTATGTATAAGATCAAGGAGTTATACAATAAAATCCAAGACACCTTTATAGGGAAGAAATTTTTGTTGCATTATATTAAAATGGAAAGTGAAGAATACAACCCATGCCTTGATTTTGCAAGATCTCTTTCAATGGAGTTTTTCTCCAACACACACACCTTTGCTCCAATGGATTTGATGAAGAAGATCCATAATCTGACTTAGAGAGCTAAAGTAAAGTTATCTCAAGTATAATATGTAGCAGAACTCTTCATGCATATGCAAACCTTAGCCTTTTCAACCTTAGTATTTTCCATGAGAGATCCCTCTTTATATAGGGTAAAAGAGGGACGGATGAGGATATTAGGATGATCCCACTAAATTAGAGAAGCGAGTAAGATCCAAAGCGATCAGAGGCTGCCTCATCTTCTAGAATATTCCCTTCTAGAACATTCATGCATTTTGACTTTTTCTTTGCTTAAGCATCGTCGCACCCTATGCACAGGAAACCTGCGATGACTTCACAGTCCATATTTGGTGTAGAGTACGACGATCAATCATCATCGCATGCCAAGCATAAAGCAGGGTGTGACAATATTCCTTGTCATATATTTTGAGGGAGGAAAAGAAAACCACTTTTCTCATGGAAAAAGTATCTTTTAATATTTCCAGGGAACATGGAAGTGAGTTAAGCACATGTCGTCATTTCATCACAAAAGGATTCATGAGATTGATGCAAAAGGATGTCCCTTTCATCTGGGATGCAATTTCTCAATGCTCATTTGATGATCTCAAACATGCTTTAACGAATACACCATTGTTACATCCCCCTAGCTATGCGAGAGAATACATACTTTGTTTGGTTGCCTCTACTTCCACTATTTCCATGGTGTTAGTTCAAGAGGATGATGACGATGCAAAACATGTGATCTATTATTTAAGTAAGAGTCTTTCAAGTCCTAAACTTCGTTATTCACATGTTGAAAAGTTGGCTTTGGAAATGGTCATTGTTGTCCAAATATTTAGACACTACATATTAATTCGCACTACCATGGTCATTGCTGACTCAAACCCCATGTAAAACATCTTGACCTTTCAAGTACTTGGGGAAAAATATTCCAAATGGATCGTCATTCTCTAAGAATTCGATCTCGAGTTCACCAAATCCAAAGCAAAGAAATAGTTGGTTTTTGTCGAGTTAATTTGTGATCTTCCCCATACTGATGAGGAAACTGAGCCCAATGATTCCCTTCCAGTTGAATCATTATTCCTTATCATTAATTCTAACCCGTGGTATGGAGACATTCTTTTATATCTCCAAACCCAATGCTTCCAGCCAGGTATTTCACATGATGGATGACGTCATATTAGACACCATTCAAAGTACTACCTTATTATCAGCGACACTTTGTATCGTTGTGGTATTGACACAATCCTCCATCATTTTTTAACCCATGAAGAGGCTAAGCATGTTTTAAATGATTGTCACCTTGTAGCTTGTGGCATTCAGCTTCCTATGTCACAATGATGTGGTGCTTTTTTTTATATGTTTTATGCTTTTATTTTCTTGAATATTTATCTATGTGCAAGATGTTAATCTAACATGTAATTTTCTAACGAATTTGTAATGGTATAAGGAATTCATCATTGTAACATAGATGAATGCCACAAGCTACAAGGTGACAGTCATCATTGTAACATAGGAAGCTCAGGGGAATTCCACCCTTGTAACGCTCCATGGGGTCTCTAAAGAAACCCAAAACAACTGAAGTAGATACCAAAATGAAAAATAAAGCCATGGAAATTGAAGAAGAGGATAATATCTCTCACCTGGTCCATATGAAATGCAAAATGATGACCTATAGCTCCCGCAATCAACGACAGAAAAATTTCTCCAAGTGGGAAAAAACACAAGAGAAAAGGACAATTGCAAGTGAAAGGTGAAAATGAACCAAAATTTTACCCAAAATGACTTTTTACCTTTTACAAACTAGTTTTATCTAACTCTTTTTATTATCTATCATTTGGTTTTTTCTCAATTATCATCATTTTTTAAGGAATTGCTTATATTTTTTTCCCAAGATTATTTATTTATGCAGGAACATATGAAGTAGAATCCTTTTGTCACCTTGTAATTTCTTCGAGCTCATTAAAATACGAAGAGTCATCTATTGGGAAATAGTTTAACCCTTTTTCTGTCCCAACAGACTAACTACGAAAAAGGAATACTCTAGTTGACCTTGACTAGAAGAGTTATCCTTCTCATTATTTTATGCTTTTTCGGGCTTTGGAGACTAAACTTATGAAAAAGAACACCTACGGAGTTTTCTTTAAGTTATTTTCAAACTCCCTAAACATGAAAAACAACCGATTTTTCCTTCTCTAGACTCGTAAAATTATACATGGAAGGGCCCATATGGGGATGAACCCTTACTTCTTCTAGTTTGTTAAACATAGGAAGATGAACTTACCGAAGGTGAGTTATATGGATGGGGGAAAATTGAAGGAAGTGGGTCAAGTGTCTTGAAACTTTTAAGGAAGTTGTTGTTGTCGCCCTTGAATATGGAACCTGTCTGCATTTCACCTTACATTTGGTTAATTCACTCTCCATTGAGTCATACCAATCCCATGAGTCTGATTACTCCTTCGGATCATCTGAAGAGTGCCCCACTCACTGTGGCACTATGTTTTGTTCCATTTCTCAACTGAGTCCAAAGTTGCCAAATCTGGTGTCGTGCCTCATACATGTTCAAGGGAAGTATTACACATATCAACCATCTACAATATTACCAGTTTCCATCCATGTGTCGGTACATATTTCCAATCTCATATTACTATCATATGATCATTTCATGTCGATTATGGGGGATACATCAAGGCCCTCCTTCGACGAGTCTTTTCCAGTGAACTTCAACACATTATCTGGGAATTAGACTTAAAAACACAACAGTACCTTGAAACCTACATGCCTCAATGGAAGGAATCCTAGCCTTCGACTGTGGGTTTACATCTATGACCCATGATCAATTGATTCCATGAATGTTCAACATCAGCTCAATTATTCACATTTGTTGGAATGTACTAGGGTACCTTGGGAATCATTGACATCATTGGTGATTTCCCTCACTCTTTTTAACTATATACATCAATGACCAGTAATCAAGAATTTTATACCATGTTTGGCATCAAAATATTTATTCACATGGATAGAATCATACTATTTTGGGATCGGGATGAAGACCCTGGATTGAGCACCCACTCTGTTATGTGTTTTTCCCAGGTTGCAATGGATATTATTTGACTAATTTATATAGATCCACTTTGTATTGGTCCATGGCTATGTTCTTGTCATATCATAGCTCCACTGTGTATTCTTTTGTGGTTGTGATCAGGTCATGTCATGGAGAAATGGATCCACATTGTATCTCTGGTGGCCATCTCCTTAGTAAATATCACTATGGATCCATAGTATTGATGGGTAAACTACATGCCTTAATTTTCCTCAATTAAATTATCGACCAGGGTAAGTAGACTTAGAGTTGTGACACAATATGAGTCAAGGTAGAGTACGGATTAGCTACTTGTGAGGTTTGGAAAGTGAATCTAGATAGGAAAAGGGAAAGTTTATCCTAGGGTGTTGGCCCTTGGTCATGGAAGAAAGGTGAAGTACGAACTGCGCAGAAGGTACATTGACTGATATTGGGTCGAAGTGGTCAAAGAAGCAGAAAAGAAGGAGTGAAGTAAGGGAAATTGAGCCTTTGAACTAGAAGATCAAGGAATACAGATAAGCAAGGAATATGGATCATGGACAACTCAGCAAGCAGAAAAATCCACCGACGGATGCGTTGGATCACCTCATGGAAAAGAAGGAAAGACAGGCTGGTGGAGCCCTGAAAACATTTGTCAAGTTGACCTAGGGTTTTGACACCTAGACTTTTCCATGTAATGTATAAATAAAGGTCTAGAGGACCTGGGATTGATTCGTTATGAGTTGGCTTATGAGATTATGGTTAATGATTTTTGGTTATTGTTGTTGGTGAGTGAGAGAAGTGTCTTGAGTCTATAAGATATTTAGTTGGGTGCATAGGGGGGAGAGAGAAGAAGAGAAAGAGAGAGAGATCTGCAAGCTAAGTGCACAAATAGAACTGTATGTTTCCATCTTAATATATCAAGAAACACAGTTCTATGGACGTATCCCTAGGGAGAGGGTAAACCATGTATATCTTGTTTTTCTGTGTGATTGATGTTGAGTTCTTTTGCTTTCTTTTATACTTTTATTGCATCATTGTGTTATATTTGAGATATAACTTATGCAATAGGATTAAGGGAGATAAAGAATAACTATATTATTGTGTGTTGTTGCCTTGGATCTACTTTGCATTTCCTCTGGTTGTAGACACATGTGTCTTGAAACCCCCTATTGCTACTTCGGGTGAGACTTCATATGCTTCGCAAGTGTTGCCGAAAGGGCCAGTAGTTAGGGTTTGTTGGTGCATTGTAAGAGTTGAACCCTGGGTCTTCCCATGTGCCAACAAATGGTTTTTTTTTCCGGGACCAGGATCTTATTGAGGGAATGTCAAGGCGGTTTCCATAAAAGACAAAGATTAAGAAGTGGATAGAAGAACAAGAAAAGGACTTCGCTGAAGCTCAGAACAAGAACCCTAATCTTAGTACAAAATATTGGTTGGGAAGGTACATCTTCACTGATATACATGAGATTTTCTTTGGAGGAATTCATAAAGAGTTATACGAGTGGTTATCCATATTAGCAGATGCCTAGTTTGAGATTCGATCTAGACCACCTGTGGTTTGGACATCGGCGTTGATCATGAAGGTCAAGAGAGTTGATAATGCTGTGTCAAGAGCAGTAGATCACTGGTTTGATAGCACCATTGGAGGGTACATTACCGATTTTTCTATTGACAGAGTAGAGTCATATATCCAAGCAGAGAGATATTTATTTAAGGGACCTAGAAGAAAATTTTTACACTTTTTGAAGTTGAAGATCAAGATGTTATTGCATGAGAAGAACATATTGAAGATACAGTAATCGGTCAGATTGAAAAGGTAATGTTCAAGAACTCAGACAATGACAATGACATAGAGGCGGGACACACACGCAGTGGGAGAGAGTTCAGTGAAGTTCCTCTTGCGAACCTATTTAAGCAGAATTACAGAGACAAGGGATTCTACAGTGGAGAAGAAGCGGGTCTAATAGACAAAGAGCATTCGGAATCCATTGGGGCAAAGGAAGGGAAGACTAAAGAACCTCACCGAGAAGAATAAAAAACTTAAAGAACTGTGCCAATTGTCGAAGTAAGTACCATTAATCCCCCTGTTGTTCTAGCAACATTAAGTAACCAGAGTATTCAAAGTAACCAGAGCACTCATAGCACTGTTACCAATAGTTCAACACATACTCAATCAAGAAACTTAGGAAGATATATGGTAGATGAAATGAGGTTACCTATCTTTAGAGGAGATGGATCTAAAGATATTGATCAGCATTGGTTCTTATGCGAAGCTATTTGGATTATTAAGAAAGTCAATGACGAAGCTGTTAAGAGAGCTCAATTTAGTACTACCTTGAGAGACCACACATTGAGCTAGTACATGAAGTTTGTTAAAGGGAATGTAAAACCTAAACCATTTAACGATATCAAGACTGCGTTGAGTGCAGACTTCAAGAAACCCAAGTCAGAGTTGTAGTGCATTACATAACTAAAAGAAATCAAGCATAGAGTAGTTGAGCCTGTATGGGAGTTTGATCAGAGGTTTAAGACCTTGACAGGCCATTTGATTTTTCAGATCCCAAATGAGCAGAACAAGGAATGGTTCATTATTTCCCTCATACCACACATTAGAGTTCCTCTGATGCAACAAAAGGTTTCTTCATAGGCTGAGGCATTGGAGATCGCCATGAAACTAGAATCAACCCCTATGGGAGAATCTAGCTCAGGTATGAGTCAAATTTTGATTAAGCTAACTAGCTTATCTCTTAAGGTCGAAGATATGAAGAAAGAAAAGGGAAAAGATAAAAGAGAAGACATTTGGTGTATCATATTTAAATCAGAAGGCGGTGACAAGGATCATTGTCCCCTACTTAATGATTACTTTCCCTCTAGAGCTCCGAGACCTTTGAAGTAGGTTACTCTACCTTGTTGCGAGGTATGTAGAAATATACATCACCCTAGTGAATGCTATTACATGCAAAAATATGTCCAAACACCTAGCAATCTTTACTGAGAAGGACTGTAGGGATTATGACCTCTTACATAAAAGGACAAGAGATACATATAGAATTCAAGGAGAGATGTAGAAGAAAGGAAATACTTCTACAATACTGTAGTTTTGAGCAGCACGTGCATGAGGATTAAACGACGACTTACAAACAACGCCCTTAGGAGGAGGAAAAAGAATTGTATCTTGACTCGGTCATTCGAGATGAAGAGGATCATTGGGAGGTGAAGTCTATGGAGGAGGTTCAACCAATGGAGGTGGTGAATCATCAACTTTCTCTTTTGAAGTTGAATAATCTTTGGCTCGAGTAGCGACTGCAACTTTATTCTTCTTGGAGTCACCAATATACATAAGTACATAAGATGTGGTAGAGGAGGAAGGTTGGTCATGAATGACCAATTGGACCTGCTGCTGAGAAGGAAAAGGTTGTGACAAAACGAAAGGTGTAGGAGGTGTCTCGGTCCCTTGCAAGAACTTAGTAACCTCAGCACGTCGTGGACAATCTTTCATATAATGATCCTCACCATAGATAAGACAAGGATAATGAGGTTTGTGCTTTTCTTTGTCCTCAACAGGATAAGTCTTGGGTTTATCGGATTGTTGATTATTATGTTTGTCCTCCTTATTATTTCCCTTCCCTTTCTTTTTATTTTGATTTTTACCAGTAGGATTAGATAGAACCGAATTAACCTCAGAGGTTTTACTGGGAGAAGGGGTTGGAGGAGGCGTATTTTGTACATTAGCAGTGTTATACTTGAGATTGGAATGACTGGCTTGTTTATATTGAGTCTTATCATGAAAATTTCCAATCACGTCATCAGAAACATGAGAAGCTACTGGAGGTGTTGGTGTTGGATTTGTGGACGGGCGAGGAGCATCAAGGATCAAGTCATATAGTGTGCCATTTTGTCAATAAACAAGATCCAAGTATTGAGCATGACTAATCACCTTCTCTTTAGTAACAAAACCACCCATGGGAACATCATGGGCTATAGGACCAATGAGTGACTTGGTAAACCACTCGGCCAATAGTTGATCAGGAAGGGGAACTTTGATTAAGCGTCTTATCCTCCTCCACTCATGAATATGATCGGAAATGTGAGTGTATGAGGATTGTTTAAATGAACTCAAAATTTTGGTTCCTATCTCATATCAGATTGGTAGTTGGTATTTCGTTAAGAAATACATCGCTAAAGTGTTGAAGTCATTGAAGAATCCCCATGGCAATTCAATATACCATTTGGCTTATGAACCCGTAAGAGTTCATTGGAAAATACGCAATCTAATGGATTCATCCATCAAGTATTTGGATGAACACCAAATATGGAAAGTCATGACGTGATTATTTGGATCTTCCCATGATCGGTCATCAAACTTAAGAATGTCTGATGGTAACTTGGTGGGTATGACCGGCCAATAAGGAGAATGCAATATAGGATCATCCAAAATCCTAGATAAATCTGGTAAATCCAAAGTAGCAAGAAATGATAGTGTCTGTTCACTTGAGGAAACTGGTAGTTTTGAGAAGGTAGTCTCGTAGGTATACCAGTAGGACCATAAGTAGTCTATAGATAGTTAGAGGGTCCTATAAAATTCTGTTGTGGGGGGTTTTGAGTTAAATAGCCAACTTGAGTTGGTTGATTAGGTAATTTTCCTTGGGAAGGAGCATTAGATTGAAAACCTTGACCCCAAGTAGGATTCATAGAACCTGGATATGGTTTCCCGAGATTAGGGGGTACAAAAGAATTAACTTGAGAAGGTTTCCCCGCAGGAGGTTTTTGATTTCCTTGGAAAGTTAAATTCCAAGGATGAGACTGTAATCCAGGGGTATATTATCCGTACACTGGGGCAACGTGATATTTCCCCCCAACTTGAGGTTTCCCCCCAAATTGAGATTGGATCCCAACTTGAGGTTGGCCTCCAATAGGAATTTGAAAACCAGAAGTGACAGAATGACTTGTGCCTCCCACTCAAATGGAGATACTTGGGCCAGGACGATTAGATCCTCCTGGTGAAGGTGGAGGAGGAATACTAGGCCGCCCAGAGAGAACCTGGGTAGGTGTAGGAACAAAACTACTAGCAGCATTATACCGAGGAGGAACAAAAAAATTAACCCCTCTGGATGAATTCTGGGTAGGATTAGCAATAGAAGTATTTAGAGCATTATACCCAGGTGGAAGTGACAAATTTGATCTAAGAGGAAGTGGTTTTCCAATAAGAGATTGAGTGATTACTATACTTCTGGTAGAAACAGGCATAACTTGTGGGACCATAGTAGATCTGGCGAGCTGGAGAGGAAGAATTGTATGAGAACCAACCAACAATTGGTCTAAGACTGTGACAACATTACTGGTCGTGCCAATAAGATGATCCAAGGGTACTGTATAAGTAATGGAAATCACAGGCATATGTGATGCCATAGGTTGATTAGAAGCCCTTTGATGTAAGTGACTCATTCCTAGTTTTTCAAAAATATCGTGTCCTGAAGAGGTTCTCCAAAGAGAACGGACAGGACCAGAAGATCTAGGATCAAAATTTCCAGTAGTATGAATCAGAGTTCTAAACGAATCACTCTGAAAGGATGGGTCATCTACACCAGACTCAATGTGAGATCTAGTAGGTATTCTGGTATAATCTTCAACAACAACATCTCCCAATGAATTTATCTAGAGCAAAAGTGGATCTCGTACAACACTCAATAATGAATTTACAGGAAGTATGGATCCTCCAATGGAGTAGAACTTCCGATCTCAGAGGCTACATTGTTATTTATTGCTTCTTCAGGAGAACCCTCTGATGAGTTAGGAAGTAAAGGATTATACTCTTTTGGATCTTCTGGAGGTAACCTCTTCATCCTACGTGGACAGTGAGGGCCGATGTTGGCCGCACCAAATAAAGAATGAAAGAAAGATATGGCCAACTAGAGAAACAAACAACACTCACTAAAAAAATCTAGATATCAGACACACAAACAAACCTTCTTATTTCGAAGTCACTAGTTGGTGATGAAATCCAAAGTTGTGAAATCAAGACAATAAAGGGCTGGGATAAAGCAGGTGGAAAAGTTACATTGACGACCTGCTTAACGGAATTACACCCTGGTGCAAGCTCCCACACATAATCATGGGAATACCCTCCAAGGATCATGAGTGAGTTTGGCCAACGTCGATTCCAGTTACCGTGAAGACTTACCCCTCCATAGTCACCTCGTGTAAAGACTCTAAAGAGATAGGCCACTAAGGTTACCAATTAAGACAATGATGCCTGGGGAAGTAGTCCACAGTCCGATCCACGCTCAAGGACAGGGTATCTAAGCCCGAAATCAAATTGAGAAGGTACCCACGGGATTTTCTTCTCAAGTGACCCCCAATAATACACACAATCTCTACACTAAGACCAACAAAGCAGGGTGAGTAACTCTGTCGGCCCTATTATGACCTCGTGATTGACCCTTGTGTTAGAAGGGCTTCCCAGGATAAAATGTAGCAAGTGGATTTGTTCTTTCCCTATCACAAGATAGTTATGTATTGACTGTAGTAACAACTCCTTGGCGATTATTTACTTGATGGCGATCCTACCTTTTACTTGGAAAATGATTTCTTGATCCTTGTTATCCAACCATGGATTTACCCAGTATAATCCACTGGTTGTTGTGCCTATATTCTTTTTCCACGAATTGCCAGTGAGCTCCTCACGGTGACCTGCGTCTTCCTTGTACCTTTTTTTTAAACAGCGAACTCATGTTATATTGGCCTGCTTTCTATCGTGAGTTATGCATGGTAGCATGGGCGTTTATTCTCATAAAGTAATGGCTTTTAATCTAACTGATGGTCTGCTTAGAATTTGTAGACAACGTTTTATTAAAACCGATTTTAGAAAATTTGTATTGATTGCATTCTCCATCCTGATTGCATTAACCTCAGCTTTTCAACAATATCCACCCAGCCTTCCGAACTAAACACTGAGGCCCAATGGGCTCCTTCCTTAATTTTACGCTTGTGTTGAACCTTGGCATGAGGAATGACTCGACTTATTCCTTGGGTTAAGTCTGCGTTCCCTTAAAATGTTAAGTATGCATATCTGTGGATTGTTATATTTGTATTGCATTTCACCTGTGTTATTTTTCCAAACCGATTCCTTGTAATACCTTGGTCGCCCGTGTTTGGTTGTTGACAGATAATCCTGGGCAGTGTTTTTTTAAAAGCAAGGATTCCTACGTTCCTCTTACTTCTGAATCTTTTAATTACGCGCACCACAACCCTCTAGTTCACTCTGTGGTTCCCTTAATTAGACACTGACTGTTGGCTTAAACAGAGCCCCTTCGATAGCATTGATGACAGTTTTTACTGACAGCCTATCCAGGAGTTTTAGCACCAGCCTTCATATTTTAGCTCTACCTTTCACCGTTTGACCTGCCTACCTCGTCCTTGATTTGTTCCACGTACATTGCACCTTGGATGAGTCGTTACACTAATGGCATTTGAGTATTTGTATGTAGTTTATTAAAGTTGGGTCCTCCTTAATTCCTTTCTTGGAATGGCATATTTCTTTATTTTATTGCATGGGCCCTTCTTAAACTCTTTAAATAGAATTATAAGTCAACGTCGAGTTCTCAATTTGCATTATTTAATTAAAGATTCAATCTTCTTTAAAACCTTTTATAGATATGTAAGTTAGTAGGTAAATTATCTTAATCAACTCCTAATTTTGGATTGATCTTCTTACAGTTCGTTTAATGGATTGTAAGGTAGCTTGGGATCCTTCTTTATTTCTCATTATGATTAAATACTTGTACCTTAATTGGACGTGTAAGGAGGCATTGATATCTTTATGATTACCTTGTAAAAAAAAATGGATATGTAATTTAGTATTGAATTCTTATATGTTGTTAAATAAGTGTTGACTTTTTAATTTCTTTTGATGTATAAAGCAGCCTTTACTTCCACTAATCGTTCATTAAGTTTGATCTTTTATGATTACCTTGTAAAAAAATGGATATGTAATTTAGTATCGAATTCTTATATGTTGTTTTTTTTTGTTTGTTAATTTGTGCGGGACCTGTTGGCTACGTGATTAACCTGTGGCTTGAGAAACCGTGACTCAGGGGCATCTAAGCCGTCAAAATCACCCGGGGATCGCACCCAGCCTGAGCCACACCAACCCTTAACATGGTTGGATTTTTTTGTCCCCGCAGGTTTCGAACCGATGACTTTAACATCACGGAGTGGCTTAACAACACACTCTGTCACCGACTGTCCTACACCTCGGGGACGAATTCTTATATGTTGTTAAAAAGGTGTTGACTTTTTAATTCTTTTTTATGTATAAAGCAGCCTTTACTTCCACTAATCGTTCATTAAGTTTGATCTTTTATGATTACCTTGTAAAAAAAAATAGATATGTAATTTGGTATTGAATTCTTAACTTGTCACTTAAGTAAGATAATTCATTTCTTTATGATACTTAGTGAGTCTGCATAGGAGTTGTACTTATTACATGAGTTGAATCACTTGATAAGTGATTCTTGACTGGAATGAACCTAATCTTAACAAATTACTAATCATGATTAGAATAGATTTATATCAATTCAAAAGTTGTAGTTATGCTCTTGTGTCTCCTGTTATTCTTCATGTATTATCCTCTTGCTCCATTGTATTTAATATTGCATTTGGATTGATTATTCATAGTAAATTATTTTATTTCACCATGAGGAATTGAAGGTTAAGTATGGTCGATATTATAATCTTGAATCGGCGCTTATGATGGGATTCAGGGGACCTAGATACCTCCTTGTTCCTCAGAACAGTCGCCAACCCTGAGACCTTAAATGGTCAAGATTGATGGGAACATGGGCTTGAGCATTGCTTATGTGTCCTGGAGGTCCTAACCATTGCAGGGTAGGAAGGGCAAGTAGTCATTCTTGTTCTTGTCAGGTCGTCATGTTGTGGTTGCGAGAGTTGCTTGAGTAGTGTTCATCGCCGTGTTGCATTGTTGAGTGTAATGTCATGTTTACCTTCATACACACAAAAAAAAAAAAAAAAAATCACTTGTTAGGAGAGGCTTGATGACTTGACGAACGGGAGGTTCAATACATATGGTATCAGAGTGGGGTTCAACCTGCAACTTGGGATTGCTACGGCTTTTGTTGACATGATTGATTATACTGTTGCTAATCGAGTTGACTGGTGTGCGTGCAGGTAATCATGGTTAGAGGATGTCGCGGAGGCACACGACGAGGTGTTAGGGGAGGAGGCGTGACACCTCCAATAGCATCCACACCTTAGGGGTCTAACCCGCAGGGAGACAAGCAGGTTCTCGGACAGGAGCAAATAGTAGTTGGCGATGTAGTCGAAATGATGAGATCTTTTCAGTGCATGTCTGAGGCACTGGTCAGCCATTTGGATAGAGATGAGGCTAGGGCGTCGGCACTCGCTGAGGTTCCACTGTAAATTCTAACCTTGTATAATATCTACTACAAACTGATATTCATAAAAGAACAGAAAAGATACAATGGAAAATACAAACATTACATAGAGATTTTTCACCTGGAAACCCAAACCGGGAAAACCAGCATATATTATATTCATACATTGTGTTACATTGTTTACAATACAATATACATATAGGAGCCAGCGGCATCCAATACCCTAACCCAGTGACTTGGATTAGTCCAAAACCCTAATTCCTTAACCGGAAATAGAAAACCATCGGCAAAAAACCATGTGCTGAAAAACCACCTAATATCATTTGGTCCCGAAAATATGTCATCCCGGTAATATGTCATACCGAAAATATGTCGTCCCAGAAATATGTCGTCCCGAAAAAAAAAAAAAAAAATCGGGAGTGCTGCCCCCCAACCCCCACACAGGGGGCTCCGCCCCCCTGTACCCCCCCTCTAACCCCCGACGCAGACGCTCAGACACTACTACTCGTGCAAAGAATATAACACATACCCAACATTCTCCCACTTGTTGTTTTCTTTGCACACAAGGGGTTACAGGGTTACATAGTCAACA
>JZKD02S1675912.1:54775-85380 GCA_000966675.3 Picea glauca
TTTTACGTCGTTTTATCTGCAATTATGCTAAAATCACAAAATGATTCATGAGATTGATGCAAAAGGATGTCCCTTTCATCTGGGATGCAATTTATCAACTCTCATTTGATGATATCAAACACACTTTAACGAATACAACGTTTTTGTGTCCCCCCAACTATGCAAGAGATTACATCCTTTATTTGGCTGCCTTTGCTTCCACTATTGCCATGGTGTTAGTTCAAGAGGATCATGATGATGCAAAACATGTGATCTATTATTTAAGTAAGATCCTTTCAGGCCCTGAACTCCGTTATTCACATGTTGAAAAGTTGGCTTTTGCAGTGGTCATTGTTGTCCAAATATTTAGACACTACATCTTACTTCGCACTACCATGGTCATTGTTGACTCGAATCCCATGTACCACATCTTGACTTGTCAAGTACTTGGGTGTTATCAGAAAAATCGGTAAGTGTGGACATAAACTAATCTCCCTAAATTCCACAGGAAGCTAGAACAAAAGAAGACAGAATACAAAATTCACCTTAGACTTCATTGTCATATAAACTAGTTCATAGAGGGACAAGTGACATACCTTTTAAATGACGCTTGATCCTTTCTAGTGTTTTCCTTGTCATTCCATCTTTGGATTTGTGGGATGGTGAACCTATTTAAGAAGCAAAAACCAACAAAGAGATAGCACAAAGATATATATATTCCAATGAATTATATGTATAAGATCAAGGAGTTATATAATAAAAGCCAAGACACCTTTATAGGGAAGAAATGCATTGCTGCATTATATTAAAATGTAAAGTGGAGAATACAACCCTTGCCTTGATGTTGTAAGATCCATTTCAATGGATCTTTTCTCCAACACACACACCTTTGCTCCAATGGTTTCGAAGAAGAAGATCCACAATCTCACTTAGAGAGCTAAAGCAAAGCTATCTCAAGTATAATCTATAGAAGAACTCTTCATGCATATGAAAACCTTAGCCTTTTCAACCTTAGCCTTTTCCGTGAGAGATCGCTCTTTATATAGGGTGAAAGTGGGATGGATGAGGATATTAGGATGATCCCACTAAATCAGAGAAGTGAGTAAGATCCAAATCGATCGGAGTCCACCTCATCTTCTATAAGATTCCCTTCTAGAACATTCATGAATTTTGACTTTTCCTTCACTTAAACATCATCCCACCCTATGCACAGGTAGCCTGTGATGATGCCGCAGTCCATATTTGGTGCAGAGTGAGACTATCAAGCATCATCGCACCCCAAGCATAAAGTAGGGTGTGATGATCTTCCTTGTCATAGTTTTTGAGGGAGGAAAAGCAAACCACTTTTCTCATGGAGAAAGTCTCTTTTAATATTTTCAAGAAACATGGACGTGAGTTAATAACATGTCGTCAGTTGATCACTAGGGTGACCAAAATAATGTGTGATAGAATTCCCCCCAAAGTATGAAGCTGGAACCTGTGGCAGCTGAAATACTTTGTAGAATGTGTGTGTCGAAAACAAGGAACACATCGATTGGGAACCTACAAACAATCAAGCATATGCATAATAATATACCATCTTATGAGGTAGGCATTCCCATAATCAGACTACAAGTGACTCTAATAATAAGTGTCAATTGATTCATGGCCACTAAACATACACTATGGATCCATGTCATCATGATTTAACATAGCCACAAGGAATACACTATGAATCTATGCTCTAAACGAATTCAAATTCGGACATAACCATGAGACATACATAGTGGATCTATGTGTCAGTACAAAATTATGAATACATCATCATAACTTGGACTGATATTATGAGATCTAGGGTCTTCATTTCCATCATCCCTAAGTACGAATCTAGCCATGTGATTACAGGTGTCGAAGTAGAACATGGTAGAAACCACTTGATTACTAGTCATTAATGAAAATAGTTAACAAGTCCGAGGGAAATCACCATTGATGTCAATGACTCCCAAGGTGCCCTAGTATAATCCAATGAATGTGAATGAATGATTTGAAGTCAAACACTCCATGGAATCTTCCATTCAAGGGCCAATGATGTGAACCCACTGTCAAAATCAAAGAGACCTTCCATTGAGGCATGCAGGCTCCAAGGTACTCTGTGATTTCTAAGTCATGTTCTCGAATAATGAGTTGAAGTCGACAGGAAAAGACTCATCATAGGAGGGCCTTAATGTATCCCCCATAAATGACATGAAATATTTAATAGTTTTGAAGTAGATCGGAGTATGAAGTGATTCAAGACTGACTCAGGGAAGACCAACATGGTGGAAAATTTATAACTGCAAATAGTCGACTCAATAGAAGGCTAGTTTAGGTTGGACTTCTCCTGAACATATGAATGACACGACAGTGTCTTGGTAGAATTGAATCAAGGAGGACCCAACATATGAACTTGTGTATGGTCAAACGAGAGACAAATGGATTTCCCAACCTAGATATAGTGATGAAGGGGGGTGTCATGTTCAAGAGTGACTTTACTGCCACTAACACAAATACAACAACACAATTATTTCCCAATTTTCCCCCACTATTTCTTACGAGTACCTCTTAATTTTTACGCAATATTGAGGAGGATATAATATGATTGTAATGTAAGCTCATCCTTCGGATGATTCCCTCAGAGTATATTTAACGAACCCTAAGAAGGAGTGGTTTGATCCCATATGGGTCTTTCGATGCTTGTTTAACGAGACCAAAGAAACAAAACACAGGGGTTTTTCATGTTTAGAGAGTCTGAAAAACACTTAAAGAGAACTCCATAATGTCCTTTTTCGTAAGTTATTCTTACGAGACCGAAAAAGAGATAATATACCACTCATTAGACATTTTCTTCAAATACTTTTACGAGCGTGAAAAGAACAAGTTTGCTTGACTATCTTTTCATGTTTAGGGATCTTGAAAAGATCTTAAAGGATACTCCATAGGTTTCATTTTTCATATTACCAATGTGAGTTCGAAAAAACGACAAAAGGTTACTTGATTGAATTCTCTTGGTTTCACAAGCGTGAGAAAGAATTAAGACCGTGCTCGAAGTTTTTCCTAAAAAACCCTAAAAGAATATGTACATGAGAAAAACACACAAAAACAATAAAAAATGGTGGATCCCTGTCAAATGTCTCATCCTTAGATTGTTCAATCTATAATAGAAAACACTTTGCAAAGTTGGTTAGACTTTATGGTATGGGTAAAATATGAAAAATAATTTAATTTTGCAATAAAATATGGTAAAAAGGTAATAAATAAGTCAAAACAACCCATTTACCATTTCATTTTGCAATTTCACCCAAACAGTGTTCAAAACCCTCCTTTTCTCCCAAATTTCAACCGTCGATTCCGAAGCACACGGTGGATCATTTCGTAAACCGCTTCCATCAAAAAGGTAATCTCTTGCCTCTTTATCTTTTCATGATTTAATTTTTTTTATTGGTTTATTGTTGAGTTTGGGTCGATTTTTGGGGGGTACATGTGCTTTCAGATCATCGCAAGCCCATAGTATCGTGAACTGCAATGATCTAAAATTGTCATAGGGGGCTCAAAGATAGGGTGTGATAACGTCACTCTGTATGAAAGCAAAGCCCTGTGACGACCGTAACTCATTTTTTGAAAAGATAAGATGAGTTAGGAAAACTTCCAAGAATTGATTTTTTATGATTCTAATCCTCTTTTGATGTTACTTGGTAGGTTTTCCTCAGTTAAAATGATTGAGTGGAGAGAACGAGAGCATGAGGAAGAAGACTATTTTCTCGTGAATGACCCAGGCACATTTATGGAACTTAGGTAATGTGGATTACTCAATTTCTTCAAAATTCAGGGAATGAGAGCCCAACTGAGATTGCTAGATTATTTGGTCCACATGTGGGATGTGAAAAAACAAGCCTTTCACGTGGGTGTGCATACACTCACCTTGGATATAGATGATATTTACTTTCTGACGGGGTTATCTCGCCAAGGCTCTCGAGTATCACTCTCAGGAAGAAGGGGTGGAGGAGAACCCATGGATTACTATGTTGCACAACATTGTGTTCCAGGTACGGAAAAACATAGTGGCAAGGTTTCCATTAGAGATGTTCGGGATTTACCATTGCGGACCATCCTTTATACCATTACCCAGATGGCAGGGAGTGCATCTCCCCATATGGCTTTGCAAATCCACTTTTAGTACACCATATAGTGCATGGAGACCAGGGTCTTCAACTAGTGTGAGGGTGTCTTAAAAAACATGAAAATGAAACTAACAAAGTGTCGAAATGGTCGGTTGAAACAGTTTGGTTACAGGTCCATTTTGGTGTCCTTCTTCTTAGAGAGGGTCCTCGTCTTACATATAAAAGTGGAGTGGGGCATACCCTCTCCACAAGATTCACATATGAAAATATGGGTGGACTTGATGGCTCGTCACAGTGGCATGCCTATCGTCAAGTATGACGATGTTTTCTTCCAATGGCTGAGAAATTAGCTAATCATGGTGGAGGACTATGCGTACACCTGGATAGAATTATGTGGGGATCCTAAATTATCTCTTCCTGAGGGATCTTAGTGGGGATACATACGTAAGAAGGAACTTTTCATTATATGATATTTTTGATATTTTAATTATATAAAAAAAAAACCATTTATCCAAGACTAATCAAGTGCTCTCAATTAGTGTAGATGTGGAACCTTATCGTCCTCCAGGATCATCTCCCATTCATAGGAAAGGAGAGAGAGATGTTGTAGAAAGAGTGGTCATCATGTATCTCAAGGTAATTGAGCAAAACCTAAAGGTCTTAACCATGAATATCCCTGATGCCACGATGGAAGAAATTCCTTGACACTATCCACGCCATACAGTTGGCGTATCTACATCTATTGGTCGACTTCTCCATAGAGTAGCACAAGAAGTTGTTTTTTACAACGAGAAACATCCTTGATGTTTTTTTACATGAAGCCATTAGCTTCATCATTTTGTATTTTGGACCTTGGACAAATACTTTTTTGTAACTTTTATTGTTATTAATATAAAGTTCCTACCGACTTACTTGTCTTTTTTTTTTAAATGTGTGTTTGGATTTATAAATGTCCCAAATGTATGTCTAGCACATAGTTAGCCAATGCATCTGTCAATGTGTTTAGACATCTAGGAATATGTTGATACTTGATATAATTAAATGTCTTTCCAAGAAGCGAATTCTTAAGTATACCCTTAACAAAGTAGGACTTCGAATGGAATAAATGTTACTCAATTGTAGCACTACTAACTGTGAATCAAGTCATACAATAAGATAACAAATTCCAAATGAAATGGCGTCAATTAATAATTCAATAACTGCACTGTATTATGTGATATTATTAGTTGCACGACCAAGGAAAACACCATTTAGACTGATCAAATCATCTGTTGGTGCATAAATTGCCCCTGCAGTAGACGCTAGGTTTTGAGTACTGCAACTAGCACCATCAGCAAAGACGGTATAGGGTAATGAAGACACTAACATCTGGAAACCAAGCACAATGCAAGGTAACCAAATAAAAGGCAAAACAAAAATGAAAAAAGAACACTAGAGTATGATACACTAAAAATACATAGCACTCATGCAAAATAGTTTAAGCATAGTACTTCTTCAAGTAAATACAATTTTTGGGTTCATTCAAAGGAATTCCATCATAATCTACCAGCTCATAAGCCCCTTTATCCAACACTCGCTTCACAATATAAGGGCCACGCCACATGAGCTCGAATTTACCAGCCCCTAATAAGTCACGATCTTGTTCGTAAAGAAGAACCAAATCAACCTCAGAAAAAACACATGGTTTGATATGCTTGTCATATTGAGATTTGACATGCTTCTTCTAAGTTTCAATGACTAAGGAAGAATCATGATGAGTCTCTTCTAATTGCATCAAATACAAGAGACGTTCCTCTTCAGCTGAGGTGTTAGGGAGAAGTTCTTCAGCTAGTTTCAAATATGGGATTTCACATTAAATTGGCAAAATAACTTCAATACCATATACTACCTAGAAAGGTGTGAACCATGTGGCAAATTTAACAAATGTCCAATCAGCCCATAATGCCGAGAAGAGCATCCTGTGTCAACTTGACTTGTGAATTCCTATCATCCATAGAAGCATAATAGTAAGAACTTTGTTAATATCTTCAACCTGGCCATTGACCTATGGATAGTAAGGTGTTGAGTTTTCATGTCGAAGACCCAACTTCTCGGTAAGTTCATAAATCATGAAATTGTGAAAATGAATACCATGGTCAATGATGATGGCTTGAGGGACACAAAATCTAGTAACGATATGATTCAATATGAATAACGCTTCATTTTTCCCGGTATTATCAAATGTAGGCATCACCTCGGCCCATTTAGTGAAATAATCCATGGCTACGATGATGTATCCATGCCCCCCGGTCAAGCAAGGGTTACATGCCATGAAGTCAATGCCCCATTTAGAGAATGCACCAACGGAAACTACAAGGTAAAGAGGAGCAGGATGAGATTGGATCGTATGGTTATATGTTTGACAAGCATGGTATTTATGGATGGCATTAATGCAATCCTTAAACAATGAAGTCCATAAGTAACCAACTCGTAAGATATTTTGGGCAGTGGCATACCCAGACATATGACTTCCACATGCTCTAGAATTACAGTCATTCAAATCTTTCTCAGCTTCATCGTAGGTTAGACATCATCAAAATATGGAATCAATACCATGACAGTAAAGGGTATCATCAAGGATAATGTATTGATGGGATTGATATCGAATACGATGATGATCCACACTAGGAAGATCAGGCCAGAAAATTTGGTTTTGGATATAAATTATAATGTCTCCATACCATATGTCGTCAGAATTGATCAGAAAGAGAGACCCATTAGGAAAGGAATCCTCTGCCATAGTTTTTGTCTCAGTAGTGGGAAGGTCACATATCAAATCGGAAAAAACCAAATATTTCTTTGATTTGGCACGCTCAAATTCCAAATCAAACTCCTAGAGAATCACTATCCATTTGGAGTATTTCCCCCCTAGCAATTGTCGAGTAAGGATGTGTTGCATAGGGTTGCAATCGGAAATGACGGTGGTTCTGCGTAATAATATATAATGACAAAAACATTGAACAACTTGAACAACTGCCAAGGCTAGTTTCTCCACATGAAAATATTTGGTTTTGGAGGTTGTGAGACTCCGACTCAAATAGTATATGACATGTTCATCATGTGAATCATCCTCTTGGGATAGAAACATAGCGATGGTAGAGTCTAAAGAAGCTAAGAATTAGAAATTATCTCGACTATAATCGAGTGGAAATAAGAGTGGTCTACGGGTTAAGGCAAGTTTCAAAGCTTCAAAGGCCTTGTTGGCATTGTCATCCCATACAAAATCATGACCCTTTTTAAGAAGTCGAGTAAAACCTTTCGTTAATTCAGTATAGTTGGGGATGAATCGACGTAAAAAGTTTTCCTTCCCTTACAAACTTTAGAGTTGGCATAATGTAGAAGGAGGAGGAAGATTGAGAATAGCTTCAACCTTCACAGGGTCCACCTTAATCCTATGTGTAGAAATGATAAAACCAAGAAGTCGTCCAGACTCCATACAAAAAATTCATTTATGTGGATTCAAGTGTATGCGATAATAACGACAGCGTAGGAAAATGGCCCGTAAATGTGTCAGGTGATATTGACAATGCACTGGATGCATCGGTATATCATCTAGGTAGGTTGTACAATGTGTTTCCAAGGTTGTACAATTGAAAATTCATGCCAACATTCTTGATACCGAAAGGAAGTTTCCGGTATGCAAAGGTTCCTCGAGGGTAGATAAAAGCAGACTTATGTTGATCCGCAAGTAAAATATTGATCTGATTATAGCCGGAGAATCCATCCATCAAAGAAAATATTTCACTCTCAGCACAGTCGTCAATGATAGGGTCAACGAAAGGGGTTGGATAATTGTCTTTGGGACAAGCCTTGTTGATATTCCTATAATCTACACAAACATGGATCGTGCCTTGTTTCTTCGTAACTGGAACAAGATTAGACACCCAATCAATCAAAGCCACAAGATAGACAAAAATGGCTTAACAAAGTTTTTCAACTTCAAGTTTAATAGAAGAATCTTTACGGGGATGTATTGGGTGAAGTCTCTGTCGAATGGGTTTAGCGTCCAAGTAAGTCTTAATCTCATGTACAACAATATTTGGATCAATTCTAGGCATCTCTTCATAACTCCAGGAAAAAACATCACAGAATTCTTGGAAAAGAGATTTATAAATTTGGACCTCATCAGTAGAACATGAGGCACCGATGTGAACATTTTCCACAACTTTGGGTTTAATCGAAATATCTAAAGGGGTAGTAGGTGAAATGTTACCCAAGTTCCCTTCATACAAAACATCGTGTATTGGTTCAAGAACAGGGGAATTAGTAACAACAATAGACAAATTCGAAATCCGTTGGTAACTCTCTATGGTCTCAGGTTCCAGGAAGAGAATAGAACAATGATGTCCATCATCCCATGGGGTATCTTCCAGAGACATGGTTGTCATAATCATCTCATTAGTGTGAAAAAATATGTTAAATAGATCTGGAGGCGTGTCTAAGAGAGAGCAAGGAGAGGGAGTTTTCAATTGAATAGCTTGATAATCCAATTCGACTGGACTTAAAGGCATTATGTTGTCGTAACAAAGACAGTCGTCAGAGATAATTACTATCCAAGGGTCATAAGACTCAGGTATTTCACCAACAGTGGTTGATATCATGTTAATCGAGGCGAAAAAAGGAGTAGGAATATCGGGTGGTTGAATGGGGAATGTACCCATTAACGATGAATCTTTTAAGAGACCCACATCGACATTCTCATAAACGGTAGGTGTTTTTGAAATAAAAGGTATGTTACTAGTACGGGAATCAAAATTAAAGAAGGAAACTTGATCGATAGTAACAACTTTTCCTTGGTGAGGGAAACGTATCACACAGAAAAGAGTAGAAACAACTGCATGCATGGAATCAATCCAACTAAATCCAAGTAGAAGGTTGTAATCGAGAGGTGCATCACAGACCTCAACCTCAACAGTAACTACTTTTCCTTCTAACGCAATAGATAACGAAGGAAGAACACCATAAGGTTTAAATCTTGTACCATTAAATGATTTAAGAGTATTGTGTGACTCGGTAAGGGAACGAGATACAATGGATTTCCAACAAGTGACAGACATGATGCAAGTCAAGGCTCCTTCGTCAATAACGGTTCCACAAATATTCTTATTTTCCACAATAACTTGTATCTGAAATGCTAATTGAGGAGGCAGCCTTGGAATATGATATTCCAAGTCAAATATTATCAAGTTTGTATCGGTAGGATCAATTCCACCAATAGATTTTAACAGTGCCTTATGTTGTGTAGGAAAACTTTGAAGGACTTCGAGAGCTGGCATCACAGAAGGTGCCCGCGCAAGATCTTCTACAATACTGTAGTTTTGAGCAGCACGTGCGTGAGGATTAAATGAAGTCTTACAAACAATTCCCTTAGGAGGAGGATGAAGAACTATATCTAGACTCAGTCATTCGAGATGAAGAGGACCGTTGGGAGGTGAAGTCGATGGAGGAGGTAGAACCAATGGAGGTGGTGAATCATCAACTTTCTCTTTTGAAGGTGAATAATCTTTATCTGGAGTAGCGACTACAACTTCGTTCTTCTTGGAGTCACCAATACACATAAGTACATAGGACGTGGTAGAGGAGGAAGGTTGGTCATGAATGACCAACTAGACCTGCTACTGAGAAGGAAAAGGTTATGACAAAATGACAGGTGTAGGAGGTGTCTCGATCCCTTGCAGGAACTGAGTAACCTCAGGAAGTTGTGGACAATCTTTCATATAATGATCCTCACCACAGATAAGACAAGGTTCATGATGTTTGTGCTTTTCTTTGTCCTCAGCAGGCTAAGTCTTGGGTTTATTGGATTGTTTATTATTATGTTTGTCCTTCTTATTCTTTCCCTTCCCTTTCTTTTTATTTTTATTTTTACCGGTAAGAGTAGATTGAACCAAATTAACCTTAGAGGTTTTACCGGGAGAAGTGGTTGGATGTATTTTGTAAATTAGTAGTATTATACTTGAGATTGGAATGACTAGCTTGTTTAGACTGAGTCTTAGCATGAAAATTTCCAATCATGCCATTAGAAACATGAGAAGCTACTGAAGGTGTTGGTGTTGGATTTGTGGACAGGTGAGGAGCATCAAGGATCAAGTCATATAGTGTGCAATTTTGTGAATAAACAAGATCCAAGTATTGAGCATGACTAATCGCCTTCTCTTAAGTAACGAAACCACCCATGGGAACATCAGGGGTTATAGGACCAATGAGTAACTTGGAAAACCACTCTACCAATAGTTGATTAGGAAGGGGAACGTTGATTAAACGTCTTCTCCTCCTCCACTCATGAATATGATCGGAAATGTGAGTGGATCAGGATTGTTTAAATGAACTCAAAATTTCGGTTCCTGTCTCATATCGGATTGGTAGTTGGTAATTCATTAAGAAATCCATAGCTAAGGTGTTCAATTCATTGAAGAATCCCCGTGGCAATTCAATATACCATTTGGCTTCTAAACCTGTAAGAGTTCATTAGAAAAGACACAATCTAATGGAGTTATCCATCAAGGATTTGGATGGACAACAAAGATGGAAATTCATGACGTGATTATTTGGATCTTCCCCTGATCGGTCGTCAAACTTAAGAATGTCTTATGGTAACTGGCAGGTATGACTGGAAAATAAGGAGAATTCAATATAGGATCATTCAAAATCCTAGATAAATCCGGTAAATCCAAAATTGCAAGAAACGACAGTTGTTTGTTCACTTGAGGAAACTGGTAGTTTCGAGAAGGTAGTCCCGTAGGTATACCAGTAGGACCATAAGCAGTCTGTAGATAGTTAGAGGGTCCCATCAAATTCATTTGTGGAGGATTTTGAGTCAAATATACAACTTGATTTGGTTGATTAGGTAAGTTTCCTTGGGAAGGAGCATTAGATTGAAAACCTTGACCCCAAGTAGGATTCATAGAACCTGGATATGGTTTCCCAGGATTAGGGGGTACAAAAGAATCAACTTGAGGAGGTTTCTCCGTAGGAGGTTTTTGATTGCCTTGGAAAGGAAAATTCCAAGGCTGAGACTGTAATCCAGGGGTATACTATCTGTACACTAGGGCAATGTGATGTTTCCCCCCAACTTGAGGTTTCCCCCAAAATTGAGATTGGATCCCAACTTGAGGTTGGCCTCCAACAGTAATTTGAAAACCTAAAGAGATAGAATGACTTGTGCCTCCCACTCGAATGAAGCTACTTGGGCCAGGACAATTAGATCCTCCAGGTGAAGGTGGATGAGGAATACTAGGCCACTGGGAGAGAACCTAGCTAGGTGTAGGAACAAAACTACTAGAAGCATTATATCGAGGAGGAACAAAAATATTAACCCCTCTAGATGGATTCTGGGCAGGATTAGAAATAGAAGTATTTAGAGCGTTATACCCAGGTGGAAGTGATAGATTTGATCTAAGTGGAAGTAGTTTTCCAATAAGAGATTGAGTGATTACTGTACTTCTGGTAGAAACAACCGTAACTTGTGGGACCATAGTATATCTAGCGAGTTGGAGAGGAAGAATTGTATGAGAAACAACCAAGAATTGGTCTAAGACTGTGACAACATTATTGGTCATGCTACTAATATGATCCAAGGGTACTGTATAAGTAATGGAAGTCACAGACATATGTGATGTCATAGGTTGATTATAAGCCCTCTGACGTAAGTGACTCATTCCTAGTTTTTCAAAAATATCGTGTCTCGAAGAGGTTCTCAAAAGAGAATGGTCAGGATCAAAAGTTCCAGCAGTATGAACCGGAGTTCTAAATGACTCACTCTGAAAGGGTTGATCCTCTACACCAGACTCAATGTGAGGTCAAGTAGGTATTCTAGTATAATCTTCAACAACAATGTATCCCGATGAATTTATCCGAAGAAAAAGTGGATCTTGTACAACACTCAATAATGAATTGACAGTAAGTGTGGATTCCTCCAATGGAGTAGAACTTCCAATCTCAGAGGCTACATAGTTATTGATTTATCCTTCGAGAGAACCCTATGGTGATTTAGGAATTAAAGGAGTATACTCTTTTGGATCTTCCAAAGGTAACCCTTGCATCCTACATGAACAGTGAGGGCTGATGTTGGCCGCACCAAATAAATAATGAAAGAAATCTATGGCCAACTAGAGAAATAAACAACACTCACTAATAAAATCTAGATATCAGACATGCAAACAAACCTTCTTATTTCTAAGTCACTAGTTTGTGATGAAATCCAACGTTGCAAAATCAAGAAAAGAAGGGGATGGGATAAAGTAGGTGGAAAAGTTATGTTGATGACCTGCTTAATGAACTTACACCCTGGTGCAAGCTCCCACACATAATCGTGGGTATACCCTCCAAGGATCCTAAGTTATTTTATCCAACGTCTATTCCAGGTACCGTGAAGACTTGCCCCTCCATAGTCACCTCGTGTAAAGACTCTAAAGAGATAGGACACTAAGGTTACAAATTACGACAATGATTCTTGGGGAAGCAGTCGACAGTCTGATCCATGCACAAGGGCAGGGTATCTAATCCTGAAATCAACTTGAGAAGGTATGGTGCAGACCCCCAACCCGCAGGTCGAGATCCGCTCACAGGATCGTTCAAATCTCCTTGAGCCGAAGTGGCTCTTTTGAATCCCTATCAAAACCTTCAACGAATTGATCCACGGGTCCTTATGATACCCCCTTATGTGAACAAGCACAAGGTGCGAGCTCCTCCTTCACACGACTACAACTGAGCCTTGGCGCGAGTGCCTTTTGCAACTCGTACTTCACGAGTTTATGGGTTGAAGACCCCCGACTCCTCTTTTCCAAACTCCTGATACCCGATATGACGATACGAGTATGGCTCCTTTCCTTGTCAGCGCCCTCCACGCGTGACCATCGGCTAGGGATAAGCACTAACACCTCTCGCAACTCGCGACCTCATGAGTTGGAGTGTCGAACCTTAGCACTCTCCCTTTGCGAAACCCTGAGAGGCAATGGTTGAATTCCCTTTGAACTCTTCTCGCAACTCACAATCTCGTGAATTGAAGTGTAGAGCCTTTGTTTTAGGGAAACTATGGGTTGAACCCTCGATGCACGTGTACACGCCACCTGTCACCCTTGCAGTCCCCACCTGACAGATGTGCCCTGCCTTAAAACGAGCTCTCATCTCTTGCCACTTCGCAACTCCTTCAGTTGAAACTGACTCCTCTCAAACCCCGAGCTCCTGATACGTGATAGCTCTGCGGGGTTCTGATCCAATGGTTCAGACCTCCTTGCTACTCGGCTATTCACGCGACCAAAGAATTTGGTTTGCCCTCCGAACTTATGAACTCCGAGCTCGAGAACTAATCCAACGCTCAACCTAGCCACAATCAATGGTCCTCATTGCTTCTCGAATCCAAAAGGATGATTTCATCCAACCTCTATCCACCTTGTAGTTTCTCTAGGGCCTACGGTCCTCACGGCTTCGCGAGTTCTCCACAGAGAATCTCGACTGTTCAATTTCTTCCTCAATGGCTTCTACAAGATGAATCAGTGTCCTCCCTCTTGAGATTTACTTCTGCGAGATAATTTATGTCCTGTCTCCCTTTGAATACTTCAAAGGTACTATCCCTCCTCGAGCTTTAACTCGCAAACTCAAATATCCAAAGGATTCCTGCATGCATTCCTTGCGGCACTCTTTCAAATACTTCTAAGTATTTGATTTCTCGACTCTGTGCACCTTCTGCAACAACAGTCTTTCAACTCTCCCCTTGGTTGATAAGTTCTAGCTTTCAACCAGCCTGCGCACGCCTTACATAGCTTCTATGCTTCACTTGCACTTCTACTGGAATGAGAACAACGGTATCCCTCCTGAGCTTTCAGAGATAAACTCTGACTCTGTGTCAACGCACTCCTTGCAGGAACTCTCACTCAGGAAGAGAAACAATTGAAACTCATTTGCTCTCTCTCTCCCAGACTTCAAACATTCAACATGAAATCATACATTCACATCATAGCATCATAACAAATGCATAACAAAGAGAATATAAAAACCATAAGAATACCATTCACCATGTATAAACAGAAAACATCATAACCCCATGAAATCTGATTCAAAGCTTCATATATTAATTCAAATCTCCTGTACATGGATTTTTTCTCTACATCTCTATGCTTCTGCTCTATGCTCCTGTTCTAATGATCATAATGTTACAATAATACAAGAATGAGGGTGTCTATATTCGTTTTCCCTCCTGCTCTCTAAACTGTCTAATCTATAACTCAAATCCACCTACTTTCATTAACTGGGCTTAAATTCCTTAATGTTTTACAGATGAGAGAAATTGCTCAAGATCTATTTACAACCTCCAATATATAAATGCAAGTACGCCATCTTCCAAACTATTACATTAATATCTACTCCCTTAGACTTTCGAAACATTTCAAAACGTGAAAAATGTGTGTTGCGCTTTCCAGCTGTCTTTCACCTCCACGTTTGCTTGACTACTTACGATGCTCCTGCATCAAGGTACCCACAGGATTTTATTCTCAAGTGACCCCCAATAATACATGCAATCTCTACACTAAGTCCAACAAAGTAGGGTGAGTAACTCTGTCGGCCCTAATGCGACCTTGTGATTGACCCTTGTGTTAGAAGGCCTTCCTGGGACAAAATGTAGCAAGTGTATTTGTTCTCTCCCTATCACAAGATACTATTGTGTGTTTTGATGCTTTGGAGAGTGTGCCTTACAACCTATTCCAAAGCACTATCCTAGCTATTGTTGGTGCAAAACATTTCTAGAAAATAAAAGTTGCTAATAGATTTTAAAATTACACTGTATTTTAAAGGCTATTGTTTACTCAAAAGGGAAACGAAAGTGAAACTGATGATATATTTGACCTTGACCCAATAAAATTCAATAAGATATGAAATTCAAATGTTTCATTCAATGAACTCTAATTACAGTGGGGAGAAGGTTTCTCTTTTCCAGAATACAAAATCTACAAAGAACAATTTCTCAATCTTTGAATGATATGAATTCCAATTAATCAAAACTATTTTTTCCAATTTTCTCTTTTCACCAAATATGTGGATTAAAAAAAAATTCTTAAAAAGACTACTAAAAATAAGAATAAACTCTAGTCCTTTCTTTTTGAAATCAGAACAGAAACATAATCCAAAAAATAAATAATAGTATAAGAAGACTAAAGCACTCTCAACACCAATTCCCAAATCAAACTCACAATGCAAGAAAAAATGAAAAAATAAGAAAACCTTTTGTCGAATACAAACAAAATTGGTTTCTTAATCAATCAAAAATCCAAAAGTTAAAAAAAATCCAAAACTCAAAAGAAATCAAGAACTACTTATCAAACAAGCACCCAGGAAGAAAGTCTTGAGATTATACCCTTGAGACAAGAAGTCAAGAAACAATACTTGCAAAGTTTGTAAAGAAGACTCTCAATCCTTGAAAATCAATCAAATATAGGCTTAAAAGTTGTAAACCAATCATTCAAGAGTGCCAAAAGTTCATTCCAGGCAATAAAGACAAATCTAGGAAAAGAAAAGAAAAGTGGTTGTCACCCAACAATTCCTACAAGAATCGTCGCAAGCTGTAGAGGGGTACAGTGAGACGATCTAGGATCATCGCAAGTTGTCAACAAATCACAATGTGACGTCATCACCCTAGTATGCACAAGTAGAATGTGAAGACAAGGACTCGTCGTAGGATGTAAATAGAAAACAGTGCGGTGATCTCCGGATAAAAAGAAAATTGGGAAGAATAAAAAAAAATTTCAATGAACTTGCACGACCGGGTAGTTAAGATGGATCACCCACAGACTCAGAGAATGAAATTGATCAAAAGAAGGCAGGCTAAAATCAAATAAGAAACAAAAAACCAAAATAGTTTGTATCCCCAGTATGGTTGTCAATTTTGTTATTGTACAAAACGGTAAGTGTGGACACAAACTAATCTCCCTAAGGAAGAGGAACTTACCGAAGGTGAGTTATATGGATGGGGGAAAATTGAAGGAAGTGGGTCAAGTGTCTTGAAACGTTTAAGGAAGTTGTTGTTGTCGCCCTTGAACATGGAACCTGTCTACATTTCACCTTACATTTGGTTAATTCACTCTCCATTGAGTCATACCAATCCCATGAGTCTGATTACTCCTTCGGATCATCTGAAGAGTGCCCCAGTCACTGTGCAACTATGTTTTGTTCCATTTCTCAACTGAGTCCAAAGTTTCCAAATCTGGTGTCGTGCCTCATACATGTTCAAGGGAAGTATTACACATATCAACCATCTACAATATTACCAATTTCCATCCATGTGTTCGTACATATTTCCAATCTCATATTACTATCATATGATCATTTGATGTCAATTATGAGGGATACATCAAGGCCCTCCTTCGACGAGTCTTTTCTAGTCAACTTCAACACATTATCTAGGAATTAGACTTAGAAACACAACAGTACCTTGAAACCTACACGCCTCAATGGAAGGAATCATAGCCTTCGACTGTGGGTTTACATCATTGACCCATGATCAATTGATTCCATGAATGTTCGACATCAGCTCAATTATTCACATTTGTTGGAATGTACTAGGGTACCTTAGGAATCATTGACATCATTGGTGATTTCCCTCACTCTTTTTAACTATATACATCAATGACCGGTAATCAAGAATTTTATACCATGTTTGGCATCAAAACATTTATTCACATGGATAGAATCATACTATTTTGGGATCAGGATGAAGACCTTGGGTTGAGAACCCACTTTGTTATGTGTTTTTCCTAGGTTGCAATGGATATTATTTGACTAATTTATATAGATCCACTTTGTATTGGTCCATGTATATGTTCTTGTCATATCATAGCTCCACTGTGTATTATTTTGTGGCTGCAATCAGGTCATGTCATGGATAAATGGATCCACATTGTATCTCTAGTGGCCATCTCCTTAGTAAATATCACTATGGATCCATAGTATTGATGGGTAAACTATATGCCTTAATTTCCCTCAATTAAATTATCGACCAGGGTAAGTAGACTTAGAGTTGTGACACAATATGAGTCAAGGTAGAGTACGGATTAGCTACTTGTGAGGTTTGGAAAGTGAATCTAGCTAGGAAAAAGGAAATTTTATCCTAGGGTGTTGGCCCTTGGTCATGGAAGAAAGGTGAAGTACGAACTGCGCGGAAGGTACATTGACTGATATTGGGTTGAAGTGGTCAAAGAAGCGGAAAAGGAGTGAAGTAAGGGAAATTGAGCCTTTGAACGAGAAGATCAAGGAATACAGATAAGAAAGGAATATGGATCGTGGACAACTCAGCAAGCAGAAAAATTCACAGACGGATGCGTTGGATCACCTCACTGAAAAGAAGGAAAGACAAGTTGGTGGAGCCCTGAAAACACAGGTCAAGTTGACCTAGGGTTTTGACACCTAGACTTTTCCATGTAATGTATAAATAAAGGTCTAGAGGACCTGGGATGGATTTGTCCTGAGTTGGCTTATGAGATTATGGTTAATTATTGTTGATTATTGTTGTTGGTGAGTGAGAGAAGTGTCTTGAGTCTGTAAGATATTCAACTGGGTGCGTAGGGGGGGAGAGAAGAAGAGAAAGAGAGAGAGATATGCAAGATAAGTGCGCAGATAGAACTGTATGTTTCCATCTTAATATATCAAGAAACACAGTTCTATGGATGTATCCCTAGGGAGAGGGTGAACCATTTATATCTTGTTTTTCTATGTGATTGATGTTGATTTCTTTTGCTTTATGTTATACTTTTATTGCATCATTGTGTTATATTTGAGATATAACTTGCGCAATAGGCTTAAGGGAGATAAAGAATAACTATATTGTTGTGTGTTGTTGCCTTGGATCTACTTTGCATTTCCTCTGGTTGTAGACACATGTGTCTTGAAACCCCCTATTGCTACTTCAGGTGAGACTTCATCTTCTTCGCAAGTGTTTCCGAAAGGGCCAGTAGTTAGGGTTTGTTGGTGCGTTGTAAGAGTTGAACCCTGGGTCTTCCCCTGTGCCAAAAAATGGTTTTGTTTCCGGGACCGGGATCTTATTGAGGGAATGTCAAGGTGGTTTCCATCAAAGACAAATATTAAGAAGTGGATAGAAGAACAGGAAAAGGACTTCGTTGAAGCTCAGAACAAGAACCCTAATCTTAGTACAAAAGATTGGTTGGGAAGGTACATCTTCACCGATATACATGAGATTTTCTTTGGAGGAATTCATAAAGAGTTATGCGAGTGGTTATCCATATTAGCAGATGGCCAGTTTGAGATCCGATCTAGACCACCTGTGGTTTGGACGTCGGCGTTGATCAAGAAGGTCAAGAGAGTTGATAACGTTGTGTCAAGAGCAGTATATCACTGGTTTGATAGCACCATTGGAGGGTACATTCCCGATTTTTCTATTGACAGAGTAGAGTCATATATCCAAGCAGAAAGATATTTCTTTAAGGGACCTAGAAGAAAATTTTTACACTTTTTGAAGTTGAAGATCAAGATGTTATTGCATGAGAAGAACATATTGAAGATACAGTAATCAAGGATGATTTTAGGGGCTAAATTTCACTCATGGGTTAATTTTCCATGGTTTTCCCCAAAAGCAGATTCACCATTCTAAAAATGATTCGCCCAAATTCTATAGGATAAAACTATTTTGCCTTAAAAATCACCAAAAGTTTATACAAACTATATATAAAATCCTTATAAATTTGAATATTTTTACAAAAATATCGCCAAACATTTATAGTTGGCATATGAAGGATTAGTAAGATTTGCCAAGGTTTCTACATTTTAAAATAAATTTCCATCTTTAAAATCATCCTTGACAGTAATCGGTCGGATTGAAAAGCTAATGTTCAAGAACTCAGACAACAACAATGACATAGAGGTGGGACACACATGCAGTGGGAGAGAGTTTAGAGAAGTTCCTCTTGTGAACCTGATTAAGAAGAATTACAGAGACGAGGGATTCTACAGTGGAGAAGAAGAAGATCTAATAGACGAAGAGCATTCAGAGTCTGTTGGGACAAAGGAAGGGAAGACTAAAGAACCTCACCGAGAAGAATAAAAAACTTAAATAACTGTGCCAATTGTCAAAGTAAGTACCATTAATCCCCCTGTTGTTCTAGCAACATTAAGTAACCAGAGTATTCAAAGTAACCAGAGCACTCATAGCACTGTTACCAACAGTTCAACACATACTCAGTCAAGAAACTTAGGAAGATATATGGCAGATGAAATGAGGTTACCTATCTTTAGAGGAGATGGATCTAAAGATATTGATCAGTATTGGTTCTTATGCGAAGCTGTTTGGATTATTAAGCAATTCAATGACGAAGCTGTTAAGAGAGCTCAATTTAGTACTACCTTGAGAGACCACAAATTGAGCTGGTACATGAAGTTTGTTAAAGGGATTGTACAGCCTAAGCCGTTTAACGGTATCAAGACCATGCTGAGTGCAGAATTCAAGAAACCCAAGTCAGAGTCGCAGTGCATTACATAACTGAAAGAAATCAAGTAGAGAGTAGTTGAGCCTGTATGGGAGTTTGATCAGAGGTTTAAGACCTTGATAGGACATTTGATTTTTCAGATCCCAAACGAGCAAAACAAGGAATGGTTCAGTGTTTCCTTCATACCACACATTAGAGTTCCTCTGATGCAACAAAAGGTTTCTTCACATACTGAGGCATTGGAGATCGCCATGAAACTAGAATCAACCCCTATGGGAGAATCTAGCTCAGGTATGAGTCAAATTTTGATTCAGCTAACTAGCTTATCTCTTAAGGTCGAAGATATGAAGAAAGAAAATGGAAAATATAAAAGAGAATACATTTGGTGTATCATATTTAAATCAGAAGGCCATGACAAGGATCATTGTCCCCTATTTAATGATTACTTTCCCTCTGGAGCTTCGAGACCTTTGAAGCAGGTTACTCTACCTTGTTGTGAGGTATGTATAAATATACATCTCCCTGGTGAATGCTATTACATGCAAAAATATGTCCAGAAACCTAGCAATCTTTACTGCACATTCTGTAAATCTGTGGGGCATGATGAGAAGGACTGTAGGGATTATGACCTCTTACATGAAAGTACAAGAGATACATATAGAATTCAAGGAGAGATGTAGTAGAAAGGAAATACTTCTACAATACTGTAGTTTTGAGCAAAACATGCGTGAGGATTAAACGACGACTTACAAACAATTCCATTAGGAGGAGGACAAAGAATTGTATCTAGACTCAGTCATTCAAGATGAAGAAGATCATTGGGAGGTGAAGTCGGTGGAGGAGGTTCAACCAATGGAGGTAGTGAATCATCAACTTTCTCTTTTGAAGTTGAATAATATTTGGCGCGAGTAGCAACTGTAACTTCATTCTTCTTGGAGTCATCAATACACATAAGTACATAAGATGTGGTAGAGGAGGAAGGTTGGTCATGAATGACCAACTAGACCTGCTGCTGAGAAGGAAAAGGTTGTGACAAAACGGAAGGTGTAGGAGGTGTCTCGGTCCCTTGTAGGAACTTACTAACCTCAGTGCGTCGTGGCCAATCTTTCATATAATGATCCTCACCACAGATAAGACAAGGATAACGAGGTTTGTGATTTTCTTTGTCCTCAGTAGGATAAGTCTTGGGTTTATCGGATTGTTGATTATTATGTTTGTCCTCCTTATTCTTTCCCTTCCCTTTCTTTTTATTTTGATTTTTACCGGTAGGATTAGATTGAACTAAATTAACCTTAGAGGTTTTACCGACAGAAGGGGTTGGAGGAGGCGTACTTTGTACATTAGCAGTGTTATACTTGAGATTGGAATGACTGGCTTGTTTATACTGAGTCTTAGCATGAAAATTTCCAATCACACCATCAGAAACATGAGAAGCTACTGGAGGTGTTGGTGTTGGATTTGTGGACGGGCTCAGAGCATCAAGGATCAAGTCATTGTGCCAGTTTGTCAATAAACGAGATCCAAGTATTGAGCATGACTAATCACCTGCTCTTCAGTAATGAAACCACCCATGGGAACATCATGGGCTATAGGACCAATGAGTGACTTGGTAAACCACTCGGCCAATAGTTGATCAGGAAGGGGAACTTTGATTAAGCGTCTTATCCTCCTCCACTCATGAATATGATAAAAAATGTGAGTGTATGAGGATTGTTTAAATGAACTCAAAATTTTGGTTCCTATCTCGTATCAGATTGGTAGCTGGTAATTCATTAAGAAATACATCTCTAAGGTATTGAAGTCATTGAAGAATCCGCATGGCAATTCAATATACCATTTGGCTTCTGAACTGGTAAGAGTTCATTGGAAAAGACTCAATCTAATGGATTCATCCATCAAGTATTTGGATGAACACCAAAGATGGAAAGTCATGACATGATTATTTGGATCTTCCCATGATCGGTCATCAAACTTAAGAATTTCTTATGGTAACTTGGTGGGTATGATCGGCCAATAAGGAGAATGCAATATAGGATCATTCAAAATCCTATATAAATCTGGTAAATCCAAAGTAGCAAGAAATGACAATGTCTGTTCACTTGAGGAAACTGGTAGTTCTGAGAAGGTAGTCTCGTAGGTATACTAGTATGACCATAAGTAGTCTGTAGATAGTTAGAGGGTCCTATCAAATTCTGTTGTGGAGGTTTTTGAGTCAAATAGCCAACTTGAGTTGGTTGGTTAGGTAATTTTCCTTGGGAAGGAGCATTAGATTGAAAACCTTGACCCCAAGTAGGATTCATAGAACCTGGATATGGTTTCCCGAGATTAGGGGGTACAAAAGAATTAACTTCAGGAGGTTTCCCCGCAGGAGGTTTTTGATTGCCTTGGAAAGTAAAATTCCAAGGATGAGAATTTAATCCAAGGTTATATTATCCGTACACTGGGGCAACATGATATTTCCCCCCGACTTGAGGTTGCCCCCCAAATTGAGATTGGATCCCAACTTGAGGTTGGCCTCCAATAGGAATTTGAAAACCAGAACTGACAGAATGACTTATGCCTCCCACTCAAATGGAGATACTTGGGCCAGGACGATTAGATCCTCCCGGTGAAGGTGGAGGAGGAATACTAGGCTACCTGGAGAGAACTTAGGTAGGTGTAGGAACAAAACCACTAGTAGCATTACACCGAGGAGGAACAAAAAAATTAACCCCTCTGGATGGATTCTGGGCAGGATTAGCAATAGAAGTATTTAGAGCGTTATACCCAGGTGGAAGTGACAGATTTGATCTAAGAGGAAGTGGTGTTCCAATAAGAGCTTAAGTGATTACTGTACTTCTGTTAGAAACAGGCATAACTTGTGGGACCATAGTAGATCTAGCGAGTTGCAGAGGAAGAATTGTATGAGAACCAACCAACAATTGGTCTAAGACTGTGACAACATTACTGGTCTTGCCAATAAGATGATCCAAGGGTACTGTATAAGTAATTGAAGTCACATGCATATGTG
The DNA here is from genome assembly GCA_000966675.3 of Picea glauca. Lineage (NCBI taxonomy): Eukaryota > Viridiplantae > Streptophyta > Pinopsida > Pinales > Pinaceae > Picea > Picea glauca. Next base: position 77,368 of record JZKD02S1675912.1, read on the forward strand.
ATGTCATAGGTTGATTAGAAGCCCTCTAATGTAAGTGACTCATTCCTAGTTTTTCAAAAATATCGTGTCTCAAAGAGGTTCTCCAAAGAGAACGGACAGGACCATAAGAGCTAGGATCAAAATTTCCAGCAGTATGAATCAGAGTTCTAAACGAATCACTCTGAAAGGGTGGGTCGTCTACACTAGACTCAGTGTGAGGTCTAGTAGGTATTCATGTATAATCTTCAACAACAACATCTCCCGTTGAATTTATCTGGAGAAAAAGTGGATCTCATATAACACTTAATAATGAATTTACAGGAAGTATGGATCCTCCAATGGAGTATAACTTTCGATCTCAGAGGCTACATTGTTATTTATTGATTCTTCAGGAGAACCCTCTGGTGAGTTAGGAAGTAAAGGATTATACTCTTTTGGATCTTCTAGAGGTAACCCTTGCATCCTACATGGACAGCGAGGGCTGATGTTGGCCGCACCAAATAAAGAATGAAAGAAAGCTATGGCCAACTAGAGAAACAAACAACACTCACTAACAAAATCTAGATATCATACATGCAAACAAACCTTCTTATTTCGAAGTCACTAGTTGGTGATGAAATCCAAAGTTGTGAAATCAAGACAATAAAGGGTTGGGATAAAGCAGGTGGAAAAGTTATGTTGATGACCTGCTTAACGAAATTACACCTTGGTGCAAGCTCCCACACATAATCGTGGGTATACCCTCCAAGGATCATGAGTGAGTTTGGCCAACGTCGTTTCCAGTTACCGTGAAGACTTACCCCTCCATAGTCACCTCATGTAAAGACTCTAAAGAGATAGGCCACTAAGGTTACCAATTAAGACAATGATGCCTGGGGAAGTAGTCCACAGTCTGATCCACGCACAAGGGCAGGGTATCTAAGCCAAAAATCAAATTAAGAAGGTACCCACGGGATTTTCTTCTCAAGTGACCCCCAATAATACATGAAATCTCTACACTAAGACCAACAAAGCAGGGTGAGTAACTCTGTCGGCCCTATTGCGACCTCGTGATTGACCCTTGTGTTAGAAGGGCTTCCCAGGACAAAATGTAGCAAGTGGATTTTTTCTTTCCCTATCACAAGATAGTTATGTATTGGTTGTAGTAACAACTCCTTGGTGATTATTTACATGATGGCGATCCTACCTTTTACTTGGAAAACGATTTCTTGATCCTTGTTATCCAACCATGGATTTACACAGCGTAATACATTGGTTGTTGTGCCTATATTTTTTTTCCACGAATTTCCAGTGAGCTCCTCATGGTGACCTGCGTCTTCCTTATACCTTTTTTTTTAAACATCGAACTCATGCTATCTTGGCCTGCTTTCTATTGTGATTTATGCATGGCAGCATGGGCATTTATTCTCATATAGCAATGGATTTTAATCTGACTGATGGTTCATTAAGTTTGATCTTTTATGATTACCTTGTAAAAAAATGGATATGTAATTTAGTATTGAGTTCTTATATGTTGTCAAATAGGTGTTGACTTTTTAATTCTTTTTGATGTATAAAGCAGCCTTTACTTCCACTAATCGTTCATTAAGTTTGATCTTTTATGATTACCTTGTAAAAAAAAATAGATATGTAATTTGGTATTGAAATCTTAATTTGTCACTTAAGTAAGATAATTCATTTCTTTATGATACTTAGTGAGTCTGCATAGGAGTTGTACTTATTACATGAGTTGAATCACTTGATAAGTGATGCTTGACTGGAATGAACCTAATCTTAACAAATTACTAATCATGAATAGAATAGATTTATATCAATTCAAAAGTTGTAGTTATGCTCTTGTGTCTCCTGTTATTCTTCATGTATTATCCTCTTGCTCCATTGTATTTAATATTGTGTTTGGATTGATTATTCATAGTAGATTATTTTATTTCACCATGAGGAATTGAAGGTTAAGTATGGTCGATAGTATAGTCATGAATTGATGCTTATGATGGGATTGAGGGGACCTAGATACCTCCTTGTTCCTCAGAACAGTCGCCAACCCTGAGACCTTAAATGGTCAAGATCGATGGGAACCTGGGCTTGAGCGTTGCTTATGTGTCCTGGAGGTCCTAACCATTGTAGGGTAGGACAGGCGGGTAGTCATTCTTGTTCTTGTCAGGTCGTCAGGTTGTGGTTGTGAGAGTTGCTTGAGTAATGTTCGTCATTGTGTTGCCTTGTTGAGTGTAATGTCATGTTTACCTTCATACACACACAAAAAAAAAAAAAATTCACTTGTTAGGAGAGGCTTGATGACTTGATGAATGGGAGGTTCGTTACATATGGTATAAGAGCAGGGTTCAACCCACGACTTGGGATCGCTACAGCTTTTGTTGACATGATTGATTATACTGTTGTTGATCAAGTTGACTGGTGTGCATGCAGGTAATCATGGTTAGAGGACGTCGCGGAGGCAGATGACAGGGTGTTAGAGGAGGAGGCATGACACCTCCAATAGAATCCACACCTGAGGGGTCTAACCCCCAGGGAGACGAGTAGGTTCTCGGACAGGAGAAGATAGCAGTTGGCGATGTAGTCAGAATGATGAGATCTTTTCAGGGCATGTCTATGGCACTGATCAGCCTTTTGGAAAGAGATGAGGCCAGGGCACCGACACCCGCTGAGGTTCCATCGCGTGCTCCGGTCGGTACTGGTAGCATTCATCGTGAACTCGAGAAGGTAAAATTTCCTGAGTTCTTTGGTGCCCCGGACAGCGCAGCCGCCAAGGCATGGTTGGAGAACATGGCGATGTGCTTTTCACTTCACGATTATACCTCCAACATGAAGGTCTGCATGGCAGTCTTTCAACTAAAGGGGAGCGTGCTTCTATGGTGGAAGACACTCCTACCGCAGCTGAACATGGTTGTTGAAGACGTGTCATGGGAACTGTTCTAGGAACGGTTCCGAGAGAGGTACCTTTCAGAGGAATTCATTGAGCGTCAGCTCAATGAGTTCAATGCCTTACGACAGGGAGGTCGTATGGTGCCCGAGTACGAGGCCCATTTTATGGAGCTGCTCCGATATGCTCCGCACCTTAACACTGAGAAACTTAAGGTCAATCAGTTTGTGTTCAGCCTTAACGACAACCTGTGTGCAAAGGTTAGGATTTTGATGCCTCAAACCTTGCACGATGTCATCCAGAAAGCCCTCATAGCAAAGGAGGAGCTCATCAGCGAGGGTCAGACTAGGACTCTAGCAAGACCAGCAGGGCAGGTTTCATCTGGAGCACAACAACATCAGACACCAGCGAGACATACATCGAGATATCGTGGATTCCAGAGGGGATGCACTTTCACTATAGCTCAGGAATTGATGCCTCAGCAGTAGACACCTTATCGAGGGCCCCAGCATCAACATCAGTGCCGACCGCAATAGCAGTAGTTCAGGCATGTTCAGTAGAACAGACCAAGATTCCAGGCCGATGGGCCGTCATCTTCTACTTCGGGTACCAGGACTACTGGGTCGAAGAAGGGGTGTTGGACGTGTGGGGAGCCACACTACCAGCGCGACTACCCTATGGAGAGGGCCAGAGCATCTGGATCAGCCGAACCCACTACCGTGGGAGATATGGGCAAGGCCCATCAGATTCATGCAGCTATGAATAACCTCCAGGCAGAGAACCAGTCGACTGTGCTTGAGACGACAAGTACCGTCGCTGACCAGACCCTTAGTATTTTGATAGATCCTGGTGCTACCGATAATTTCATTTCTGGTGCAGCGCTAAAAAGTATTAAGGTAAAGGCAGTCGAATAGAACGAGTTTATCTTCATGAGACAAACAGAAGGTTGGAGGAAAGGTTACGGGTTGTATCCTTAACCTGGGAGAGTTCGTCACGAGGGCCAACCTGTACGTCATGATCTTAGGATCTTATGATGTCGTGATTGGTATGGACTAGTTGGAATCTCATGAGGCAATACTCAATTGTAAGACAAAATGGTTGAGCTTGGTCGATGACGAGGGACAAGGACGTGTGATTGTAGGCCGGAACTAGGGAGTTTCCCTAAGGTTCATCTCTTCCTTACAGTTACGGAAGAGTATGTGCAAGGGGTGCAAGCTTTATGCGATCCTTTCATTAAACAAGAAGGGAGTAGTAGAAGGTCTTGAACACCTTCCGGTGGTGAGAGAGTTTGCGGATGTGTTTCCGGAGGAGTTACCTGGGATGCCGCCGGAGAGGGAATTGAAGTTTAACATAGATCTTAAACCAGGGACTAAACCGATAGCAAGAACTCCTTATCAGATGTCGACCCCGGAGTTACAAGAGTTGAAAATACAACTGAAGGAGTTGCTAGACCTGGGTCTGATACGTCCTAGTGTGTCATCGTGGGGTGCACCTGTTCTTTTCATACGAAATAAGGATGGATCATGGAGGCTTTGCATTGACTACCGTCAACTGAACAAGGCTACGATCAAGAATCAGTATCCATTGCCGAGAATTGATGATCTGTTCGATCAAATGAAGGGTGTGATGGTGTTCTCCAAGATCGATTTGCGATCAGGGTATCACCAGTTACGGATCAAGGAGGATGACGTCCCTAAAACTGCCTTTAAGATGAGATTTGGACATTACGAGTTTACTATTTTATTGTTTGGACTGACAAACACCCCAGGGGTATTTATGAGTTTAATGAACGGGGTGTTCCACGAGTACTTGGACAAGTTCGTCCAAGTATTCATTGACGATATTTTGATCTACTCTCGGATGATGGAGGAGCATGACGAGCACTTGAGCTTGGTATTACAGTGTTTGCAAGAGCACAAATTGTATGGGAAGTTGTCCAAATTCTCATTTTATCAATCGAAGATTCACTACTTAGGGCATGTCATCTCTGGCGAAGGCATCACTGTGGATCCAGCCAAGTTTGAGGCTATCATGGAATGGCCTGCGCCGACGAATGTCTCGAAAGTGTGCAGCTTCATGGGTTTAGCAGGATACTATAGACGGTTTGTCGAGGGATTTTTGAAGATAGAAAATCCGATCACAGAGTTGCAGAAGAAGAACAATAAGTTTGTTTGGACCGAGAAATGCGCGAAATCATTTCAGAGGCTCAAGGAATTTTTGACAACTGCACCGATACTAAAGGTCCCGGATATGGGCGTGGATTTCTTGGTATGCATTGACGAATCCAAGGAAGGCTTAGGCGGAGTCTTGATGCAAGACGGACGAGTGATTGCTTACATTTCGAGGAAACTGAAAAGGAATGAGGAGAACTATGTGACGCATGATTTGGAGTTATTAGCCATCATATATGCCTTGAAGGTTTGGAGAAATTACCTTGTTGGACGAAAATTTGAACTAAAGACTGGCCATTGTGGACTACAACACATATTTACGCAAAGTGACCTGAACGTGCGACAACGACGTTGGTTGGAACTGGTTAGTGAGTATGACTTCAAGATTACTTACATAAAAGGAACAGTGAACCGAGTGGCGGATGCATTGAGTTGGAGACCATGCATCTTTTTGGTGTTGCCTCTTTAGACGAATCTACATGAAAAGATTCTAACTTTACAGTGTGACAATGACTGGTACAAAGAGGTCGAGGGTTTTATCGGACAAAACACAATGATGGTACCACGATTTGAGGGATTTTCATTTGATGGCGATGGTTTATTGAGGTTTAAAGGTCGTATTTACGTACCGCTAAACGACGAGTTGAGGATGTTGATCCTGAGCGAGGCTCATAGAGAAGTGTACATGGCTCATCTGGGAGTCATGAAGATGAGGGAAGACCTTAAACCCTTATTCTTTTGGAAGGGAATGAAGGCAGACATAGTCAACTATGTGGCCAGATGTCTAGAATGTCAGCAGGTAAAGGCTTAACATAGACACCCAGCAGGATTGCTACAACCACATGCTATTCCGGAATCGAAATGGGAGGTTATTTCGATGGATTTTATTGTTGGATTGCCACTGACGCCAAGGAGACATGACTCGGTTTTCGTAGTAGTAGACACTCTGACAAAGAGTTCTCACTTTATTCCTGTGCGTACGACGTATCAGGAACCTAACATAGCTAGAGTTTTCATCAGTGAGATTGTGAGGCTACATGGCGTGCCCAAGAGGATTATATCTGATCGAGGATCGGTGTTTACTAGACGATTTTGGACGAGTTTCCAAGATGCCTTGGGAACCCAACTTAACTTTAGTATGGCGTATCACCCGGAGACTGACGGATAGACCGAACGAATGAACCAAACCTTGGAGGACATGTTGTGCATGTACGTGATGGACCAACAAAAGTGTTGGGAGGAATTCCTACCACTAGTAGAGTTCACTTACAACAATAGTTACCAGAGCACCATTAAAATGGCACCTTTCTAGTTTCTTTATGGGTGACCGTGTCGGACACCTTTGAGTTGGGATCAACTTGAGGATAGGGTCCTAGTGGGACCAGAAGCAATCCAAGAAATGGAAGAACAAATGCAAACCATAAGACAAAGGATTAAAGAAGTGCAGGATCGACAGAAGAGTTATGTCGATGCGCACCGTGTCGACCGAAGTTACGAGGTCGGTGATCGAGTCTTCTTACGGGTTAAACCGCACAATAGTTCAATCAAGTTTGGGAAGGGAGCTAAACTCTCTCCTAGGTTCATGGGACCTTTCAAGATTGTGGAGAGAAAGGGGCCCGTGGCCTATCGACTAGCCTTGCCTGATTCTTTGAGGCGTATGCACGATGTTTTTCACATATTTGTTTTGAGACATTATATTAGTGATCCTACACATGTTATTGACATGAGTTCCTTATAGGTATCGGATGAGGGAGCACTCACGGCTGAGCCGGTCCACATCTTGGATCATCGTGTTCAAAAGCTACGACGTCGAACGATAGATCAGGTCAAGGTCCAGTGGGACAATTATAGTCCACACTCGGCGACTTGAGAGGAAGCATATGATATTCGCTAGCAGTTTCCATTTTTGTTTGGTAGATAGACATATGATATTGTGATACACTTATTTCGACATTTATACTGTGAAACTTTGGGATAAAGTTTAGACCAATGGGGGGTGTATGTAACATCCCGCTCGGGCGCACTGAGAGAACTTATTCTTTGAGGACACTTGCTCACAACTGATCTAGACTATTATGCTATTAAAACTTTTGACTTTTATTATGATGCGTTATGTATAGATGACATGTTGTTTTACTACATTGACATAGACAGGTGCTATTGACTCAATTTTACTGAGTGTGCAGGGTTTTGGACCTTGAAGATGCAAAGGCATCGATGGAACCCCTTGGACTCCGGATCGAGTTAGGGAGTGTGCCATTGGAGTTTGATTGTTTTACTGTGATATTAGTGCATCTGAATAGATGATATGTTATGGATATGTTCTGACATGATTTGTTGATGATGCAGGTTGACGATAGCTTGCCAACCAGACTCACATATGGAGTAAAGGGGTCACACACGACTACCAGAGATGTTGAGGGAGAGTTGTGGATAGTATCCCTGCCACAGCCTACTAGCACTCCCGTCGTGGCTCGAATTGTAGGTTAATGATTACCTAGTTCGAGAGGACCCACGATGTCGTGGGGGTAGACTGTGACAATCACTCATGATGATTCTAAGGGGCATGCAATAAGGCGGGGGCCTTATTCCTTAGAATCCCTTAGTCTCCCACAAGTTCACCTAGCAAAGTGTTGACTCCAGGGGTTATTGATGTCTAGCAATCAGTCAAGAGGTGAGTGGCACCCTTGGAGCACGTAGTGCGTCCTGAAGGGCACATCGCACGAGGGAACAGATGAGGCGAGTGGCATCCTTGGAGCACCTAGTGCATCCTGAAGGGCACGTCGCATTGATGATGAACCTAAATGGCCCTAAGACAATAACGGGTTAAGAAATTTTAAAAAAAAAATTCCCTAATTAAATGTTGTCGAGTACAAATCAAAGTTCTAAGTCTAAAATTTCGCTAGGGGTAAATTTTGTCTACCTTAAAAAAAAATTTAAAAAAAAAAAGATAAATTAAAATAAGATAATAATATTTAAAAAATA
>JZKD02S1675912.1:85430-103997 GCA_000966675.3 Picea glauca
TAAGGGAAAAAGCGGGAAGTCAACTTAGTAAGGAATCCACATTTAAGAGCTTTCTAATTTAAACTGATTTAGCAATTTCATAATAGGGAAAGCCTTTAAAACCTGTAAGGGAATATAGGGACACCTAGGAGTAATTCTAGGAGTAACTCTAGGTGGGTGAGGGAAATAAATATATTTACTTAAATAAAGAAATTAATTAATGGAGGAATGTAGGGGATAAGGGACACTTGTACGGACAAGAAATTTTAGGAAATTTATTTTTAAAACTTTAATTAAATGAGATTTTAGGAAAGAAATGAGGTTCGAAACTCTATAAAAGAAAGGGAGGAGAAGGCAGAAAGGGGATCTTCTGTTTGCGTAACGTTACGCTGCAGAAATAACGACTTGACTAATTCACTTGTGTGGAGTTGGGATACCCAGCTCAGAGAGGAGTGGTAGCTCAGCCTTGCGAGGTGAGATGGGAGCTAGACGTAATCTCTAGATAGTGTGTGTGGCCCCTTTGCGGCTCGGGGGGCTAAGGGGGAAGAAGAGTACCCCTAGCATTGGCTGGGAGGTACCGGTGAGGTCTCGACGGTCGGTGAGCGGGAGATACATGGAGCATGGGACGTCATTCGAAGCAGGCGATCGAAAAACGATACGTGCTTTTATTTTGTAGAATAGAATGCATTAGGACTTATGCTTAGATCTGCGTAATGATTGTAAATGGATTGGGTGTTTAGATTGATAGTGGACCCCTTTTTTTTAGCCTAGCTGATTGTTTGGGTGATTGACTCCCGTGGCCTTCGTCCTCACTTGACTCGACATCCTTGTGGTCGACTATGACCCATGCGATCGATTTCCTTTCATCCCTAGCACACCAATCCTCGCCTGAGCAGTCGGCCAGTAGCCTGATCTACGGTCGTCGCCTTAGCGTTAAAAGACCTATGGATCTCAACACCTTGCTTTTCTGTGTGAGGATGGTGATCGACGGACGAACATTTTAAGCCGCCTACCTTTGTGGTTGTCCTTGGTTGTTTGTTGGTCTTGTGCCCTGATGAAATTATTTAACCCGACAATTTTGTTGACGACGAAGTTTTCCTTAAACTCGACATATTTTTATATCTCATTGTTATCTTGATTTATATCTCATTTTTATATCTTGTTGGACATTCTTTCATTTTTATTTTGTTTCGTTTGCATGCCGATTTCCCTTCCTTGGTTGCAGTTCATTGATTTGGGGCCAAAATTTTATGCCCAGCGAAAATTTTTATGGTCAGATTGTTTAGAATTGCCACTATATATGGGTTTAAGATAAATTATAATTCTCAGCATTTCCATATGGATATAACTCAGCGGATTAAATCATTGAAAGTTATAACCTCAGTGAATTTATTGAATGTTAAACTCTACGTTGGTAGTTATGTATTGGCTGTAGTAACAACTCCTTGGCGATTATTTACTTGATGGTGATCCTACCTTTTACTTGGAAAATTATTTCTTGATCCTTGTTATCCAACCATGGATTTACCCAGCGTAATCCATTGGTTGTTGTGCCTATATTCGTTTCCACGAATTGCCAGTGAGCTCCTCATGATGACCTGCATCTTCCTTATACCTTTTTTTTTAAACAGTGAACTCATGCTATATTGGCCTTCTTTCTATTGCGAGTTATGCATGACAGCATGGGCATTTATTCTCATACAGCAATGGCTTTTAATCTGACTGATGGTCTGCCTAGAATTTGTAGACAATGTTTTAGTAAAACCAATTTTAGAAAATTCGTATTGACTGCATTCTCCATCCTGACTACGTTAACCTAAGCTTTTCAAAAATATCCACCCAGCCTTCCGGACTGAACACCAAGGCCCAGTGGGATCCTTCATTAATTTGGCACTTGTGTTGAACCTTGGCGTGAGGAATGACTCGACGTATTCCTTGGGTTAAGTATGTGTTACCTTAAAACGTTAAGTCTGTGTATCTGTGGATTGTTATATTTGGATTGTGTTTCACATGCGTTCTTTTTCCAAACCGATTCCTTGTAATACCTTGGTCACCTGTGTTTGGTTGTTGACAGATAATCTTGGGCATCATTTCTTTTAAAAGAAGGGATTCCTGCGTTCCTCTTATTTCTGCACCTTTTAATTATGTGCACCACAACCCTCTAGTTCACTCTACGGTTCCCTTAGTTAGACAGTGATTGTTGGCTTAGATAGAGACCCTTTGATAGCGTTGATGACAGTTTTTACCGACAACCTATCCAAGAGTTTTAGCACTAGCCTTCAGATTTTATCTCTGCCTTTCACCGTTTGACTTGCCTACCTCGTCCTTGATTTGTTACATGTACATTGCACCTTGGCTGAGTCGTTACACTAATGGAATTTGAGAATTTGTATGTAGTTGATTAAAGTTGGGTCCTCCTTAATTCCTTTCTTGGAATGGCAGATTTCTTTATGTTATTGCATGAGCCCTTCTTAAACTCTTTAAATAGAATTATAAGTCAACGTCGAGTTCTCAATTTGCATTATTTAATTAAAGATTCAATCTTCTTTAAAACCTTTTATAGATATGTAAGTTAGCAGGTAAATTATCTTAATCAACTCTTAATTTTGGATTGATCTTCTTACAGTCCGTTTAATGGATTGTAAGGTAGCTTGGGATCCTTCTTTATTTCTCATTATGATTAAATCCATGTACCTTAATTGGACGTGTAAGGAGGCATTGATATCTTTATGATTACCTTGTAAAAAAAAATGGATATGTAATTTAGTATTGAATTCTTATATGTTGTTAAATAGGTGTTGACTTTTTAATTTCTTTTTGATGTATAAAGAAGCCTTTACTTCCACTAATCGTTCATTAAGTTTGATCTTTTATGATTACCTTGTAAAAAAATGGATATGTAATTTAGTATTGAATTCTTATATGTTGTTAAATAGGTGTTGACTTTTTAATTATTTTTGATGTATAAAGCAGCCTTTACTTCCACTAATCGTTCATTAAGTTTGATCTTTTATGATTACCTTGTAAAAAAAAATGGATATGTAAGATGCAGGTCACCATGAGGAGCTCACTGGCAATTCGTGGAAAAAGAATATAGGCACAGCAACCAGTGGATTACGCTGGGTAAATCCATGGTTGGATAACAAGGATCAAGAAATCATTTTCCAAGTAAAAGGTAGGATCGCCATCAAGTAAATAATCACCAAGGAGTTGTTACTACAACCAATACATAACTACCAACGCAAATTTTAACATTCATAAATTCATTGAGGTTATAACTTTCAATGATTTAATCCGCTGAGTTATATCCTTATGGAAACGTTGAGAATTATAATTTATCTTAAACCCATATATAGTGGCAATTCTAGAAAATCTGACCATAAAAATATTCGCTGGGCATAAATTTTTGGCCCCAATCAACAAATTGCAGCCAAGGAAGGGAAATCGATAGGCAAACGAAACGAAATAAAAATGCAGGAATGTCCAACAAGATATAAATTGAGATAACAACGAGATATAAAAAAATGTCGAGTTTAAGGAAAACTTCGTCCTCAACAAAATTGTCGGGTTAAATAATTGCATCAGGGTGCAAGACCAACAAACAACCAAGGACAAGCACAAAGGTAGGTGGCTTAATAGGTTCGTCTGTCGATCACCATCCTCGCACAGAAAAGCAGGGCGTTGAGATCCATAGGTCTTTTAACACTAAGGCGACGACCGTAGATCAGGCTCCTAGTCGACTGCTCAGGCGAGGACTGGTGTGCTAGGGACGAAAGGCAATCAATCGCATGGGTCACAGTCAACCACAGGGCTATCAAGTCAAGCAAGGACGAAGGCCATGGGATTCAATCACCCAAACAATCATCTAGGCTAAGAAAAAGGGGTCTGCTATCAATCTGAACACCCAATCCATTTACAATCATTACGCAGATCCAAGCATAAGTCCTAATGCATTCTATTCTACAAAATAAAAGCGTGTATCGTTGCTCGATTGCCTTCTTCAAATGACGTCCTGTGCTCCATGAAGCTCCCATTCGCTGACCTTCGAGACCTCACTAGTACCTCCCAGCCAATGCTAGGGGTACTCTTCTTCCCTCTTAGCCCCCTGAGCCGCAAAGGGGCCACACACACTATCCAAAGATTACATCTAGCTCCCAACTCGCCTCGCAAGGCCGAGCTACCACTCCTCTCTGAGATGGGTATCCCAACTCCACACAAGTGAATCAGTCAAGTCGTTATTTATGCAGCGTAACGTTACGCAAATAGAAGATCCCCTTTCTTCCTTCTTCTCCCTTTATTTTATAGAGTTTCGAACCTCCTTTCTTTCCTAAAATCTCATTTAATTAAAGTTTCAAAAATAAATTTCCTAAAATTTCCTGTCCGTACAAGTTTCCCTTATCCCCTACATTCCTCCATTAATTAATTTCTTTATTTAAGTAAATATCTTTATTTCCCTCACCCACCTAGAGTTACTCCTAGAATTACTCCTAGGTGTCCCTAGATTCCCTTACAGGTTTTAAAGGCTTTCCCTATTATGAAATTGCTAAATCAGTTTAAAATTAGAAAGCTCTTAAATGTGGATTCCTTACTAAGTTGACTTCCCGCTTTTTCCCTTAAGTTCCCCTTTTTCCTTTTTATGTTACCTCCTTTCCCCAGTTTCCTATTTTTTTATTTTCCCTCTTTCCCCTTTTTATTAGAGGTCAAAATGGTAATTGTGGAATTTAACCCCCTTTTCATTTTTTTATCCTTAAATTAATATTTTAAAATTATCCAAAATTAAAACCATTCATTCCCACTTTTTCTTTTAAATTTTAATACACACACACACACACACACACACACACACACACACACACACACATATATATATATATATATTTGTGAATAACTTAAATTTCTTATTCCCCCTTTTATTACAAGCTTTTAACTAATGTTATAATTATTAATTATGTGGTTTGTTTTTGTTTTTTTTTTAAATATTATTATCTTATTTTAATTTTTTTTTATTTTTTTTTAAGGTAGACAAAATTTACCCCTAGCGAAATTTTAGACTTAGAGCTTAGATTTGTACTAGGCGACATTTAATTAGGGAAATTGTTTTTTTAAATTTCTTAACCCGTTATTGTCTTAGGGCCATTTAGGTTCATCATCAATGCGACGTGCCCTTCAGGACGCACTAGGTGCTCCAAGGGTGCCACTCGCCTCATCTGTTCCCTCACGCGACGTGCCCTTCAAGACGCACTACGTGCTCCAAGGGTGCCACTCGCCTCTTGACTGATTGGTAGACATCAATAACCCCTGGAGTCAACACTCCGCCAAGTGAACTTGTGGGAGACTAAGGGCTTCTAAGGAATAAGGCCCCCACCTTATTGTGTGCCCCTTAGAATCATCGTGAGCGACTGTCGCAGTCTGCCCCCATGGCATCATGGGTCCTCTCGAACTAGGTAATTGTTAACCTACAGTTCAAGCCACGACGAGAGTGCTAGTAGGTTGTGGCAGGGCTGTTGTCCACACCTCTCCCTCAACATCTCTGGTAGTCGTGTGTGACCCCTTTACTCCATATGTGAGTCTAGTCGGCAGGCTATCGTCATCCTGCATCATCAACAAATCATGTCAGAACATATCCATAACATATCATCTAGTCAGATGCACTAATATCACAGTAAAACAATCAAACCCCAATGACACACTCCCTGACTCGATCCGGAGTCCAAGGGTTTCCATCGATGCCTCTGCATCTTCAAGGTCCAAAACCCTACACACTCAGTAAAATCAAGTCAATAGCACCTGTCTATGTCAATGTAGTAAAACAGCATGTCATGTACCCATAACACATCATAATCAAAGTCAAAATTTATAATAGCATAATAGTCTGGATCACTTGCGAGCAAGTGTCCTCAAAGAATAAGTTTGCTCAGTGCGCCAGAGAGGGATGTTACATTTACCTATCACAAGATACTATTGTGTGTTTTGATGCTTTGGAGAGTGTGCCTTACAACCTATTCCAAAGCGCTATCCTAGCTATTGTTGTTGTAGAAAATTTCTAGAAAAGAAAAGTTGCTAATAGATTTTAAAATTACACTGTATTTTAAAGGTTATTGTTTACTCAAAAGGGAAACAAAAGTGAAACTGATGATATATTTGACCTTGACCCAATAAGATGCAAGAAGATATGAAATTCAAATGTTTCATTCAATGAACTTTAATTACAGTGGGGATAAGGTTTCTCTTTTCCAGAATACAAAAGCTACAAAGCACAATTTCTCAATCTTTGAATGATATGAATTCCAAACAATCAAAACTATTTTTTCCAATTTTCTCTTTTCACCAAATATGTGAATGAAAAATTTGTCTTACAAAGACTACTAAAAAGAAAAATAAACTTCAGTCCTTTCTTTTTGAAATTAGAATAGAAACATAATCCAAAAAAGAAATAATAGTCTAAGAAGACTAAAGCACTCTCAACACTAATTCCCAAATCAAACTCACAATGCAAGCGAAAATTAAAAAATAAGAAAACCTTTTGTCGAATACAAACAAAATTGGTTTCTTAATCAATCAAAAATCCAAAAGTTAAAAAAAAATCCAAAACTCAAAAGAAATCAAGAACTACTTATCAAACAAGCACCCAGGAACAAAGTCTTGAGATTATACCCTTGCGACAAGAAGTCAAGAAACAATACTTGCAAAGTTTGTAAAGAAGACTCTCAATCCTTGAAAACAATCAAATACAGGCTTAAAATTTGTAAACCAATCATTCAAGAGTGCCAAAAGTTCATCCCAAGTAGGCTACGTCGTTATTTATTGCTCCTTCAGGAGAACCCTCTGGTGAGTTAGGAAGTAAAGGAGTATACTCTTTTGGATCTTCCATATGTAACCCTTTCATCCTACATGAACAACAAGGGCTAATGTTGGCCACACCAAATAAATAATGAAAGAAAACTATGGCCAACTAGAGAAACAAACAACACTCACTAATAAAATCTAGATATCAGAAATGCAAACAAACCTTCTTATTTCGAAGTCACTAGTTTGTGATGAAATCCAATGTCATGAAATCAAGACAAGAAGGAGATGGGATAAAGCGGGTGGAAAAGTTACGTTGAAGACCTGCTTAACAGACTTACACCCTAGTGCAAGCTCCCACACATAATTGTGGGTATACCTTCCAAGGATCCTGAGTGAGTTTGGCCAACATCGATTCTAGGTACCATGAAGACTTGCCCCTCTACAGTCACCTTGTGTAAAGACTCTAAATATATAGGCCACTAAGGTTACCAATTACGACAATGATGCTTGGAGGACTAGTCCACAGTTCGATCCATGCACAAGGGAAGGGTATTTAAGACCGAAATCAACTTGAGAAGGTACCCACAGGATTATTTTCTCAAGTGACCCCCAATAATACACGCAATCTCTACACTAAGACCAACAAAGCAGGGTGAGTAACTATGTCGACCCTAATGCGACCTCGTGATTGACCCTTGTGTTAGAAGGGCTTCCCAGGACAAAATGTAGCAAGTGGATTTGTTCTTTCCCTATCACAAGATACTATTGTGTGTTTTGATGCTTTCGAGAGTGTGCCTTACAACCTATTCCAAAGCGCTATCCTAGCTATTGTTGTTGTAGAAAATTTCTAGAAAATAAAAGTTGCTAATAGATTTTAAAATTGCAGTGTATTTTAAAGGATATCGTTTACTCAAAAGGGAAACGAAAGTGAAACTAATGATATATTTGAACTTGAACCAATAATATGAAAGAAGATATGAAATTCAAATGTTTCATTCAATGAACTCTAATTACAGTGGGGAGAAGGTTTCTCTTTTCCAGAATACAAAAGCTACAAAGCACAATTTCTTAGTCTTTGAATGATATGAATTCCAATCAATCAAAACTTATTTTTACAATTTTCTCTTTTCACCAAATATATGAATGAAAAGTTTTAATTACAAAGACTACTAAAAAGAAGAATAAACTTTAGTCCTTTCTTTTTGCAATCAGAACAGAAACATAATCCAAAAAATAAATAATAGTCTAAGAAGACTAAATCACTCTCAACACTAATTCCCAAATCAAACTCACAATGCAAGAAAAAATGAAAAAATAAGAAAACCTTTTGTCGAATACAAACAAAATTGGTTTCTTAATCAATCAACAATCCAAAAGTTAAAAAAAAATCCAAAACTCAAAAGAAATCAAGAACTAATTATTAAACAAGCACCCAGGAACAAAGTCTTGAGATTATACCCTTGCGACAAGAAGTCAATAAACAATACTTGCAAAGTTTGTAAAGAAGACTCTCAATCCTTGAAAATCAATCAAATACAAGATTAAAAGTTGTAAACTAATCATTCAAGAGTGCCAAAAGTTCATCCCAGGCAGTAAAGACAAATCTGGGCAAAGAAAAGAAAAGTGGTTGTCACCCAACAATTCCTACAAGAATCGTCGCAAGATGCAGAGGGGTATAGTGCGACGATCTAGGATCATCGCAAGTTGTCAGCAAATCACAATGCAACATCATCTCCCTAGTATACACAAGTAGAGTGTGATGACAAGGACTTGTCACAGGTTGTAAATAGGACACAGTGCAATGATCTCTGGATAAAAATAAAATTGGGAAGAATAACAAAATTTCTCAATGAACTTGCAGGACCAGGTAGTCAAGATGGATCACCCACAGACTTAGAGAATGAAATTGATCAAAATAAGGCATGCTAAAATCAAATAAGAAACAAAAAAGAAAAATAGTTTGTATCCCCAGTATGGTCGTCAATTTTTTTATTGGAAAAATTGGTCAGTGCGGACACAAACTAATCTCTCTAAATTCCACAAGAAGCTAGAACAAAACAAGACAGAATACAAACTTCACCTTAGACTTCATTGTCATATAAACTAGTTCAGAGAGGGACAAGTGACATACCTTTTAAATGACGCTTGATCCTTTCTAGTGTTGTCCTTGTCATTCCATCTTTGTATTTGCGGGATCGTGAACATATTTAAGAAGCACAAACCAAAAAAGAGAGAGAACAAAGATATATATTCCAATGAATTCTATGTATAAGATCAAGGAGTTATACAATAAAATCCAAGACACCTTTATAGGGAAGAAATTTATTTTTGCATTATATTAAAATGGAAAGTGGAGAATACAACCCATGCCTTGATGTTGCAAGATGACTTTCAATGGATTTTTTATCCAACACACACACCTTTTCTCCAATGGATTTGATGAAGAAGATCCACAATCTGACTTAGAGAGCTAAAGCAAAGCTATCTCAAGTATAATCTGTACCAAAACTCTTCATGCATATGCAAACCTTAACCTTTTCAACCTTGTTATTTTCCATGAGAGATCCCTCTTTATATAGGGTAAAAGAGGGATGGATGAGGATATTAGGATGATCCCACTAAATTAGAGAAGCGAGTAAGATCCAAAACGATCGGAGGCTGCCTCATCTTCTAGAAGATTCCCTTCTAGAACATTCGTGAATTTTGACTTTTCGTTTTCTTAAGCATCGTCGCACCCTATGCACAAGAAGCCTGCGACGACGACACAGTCCATATTTGGTGTAGAGTACGACAATCAAGCATCATCGCACCCTATGCACAAGAAGCCTGCAACAACGCTGCAATCCATATTTGGTGCAGAGTACGATGATCAAGCATCGTCGCACCCCAAGCATAAAGCAGGGTGTGATGATCTTCCTTGTCATAGTTTTTGAGGGAGGAAAACCAAACAACTTTTCTCATGGAAAAAGTATCTTTTAATATTTTCAGGGAACATGGAAGTGAGTTAAGCACATGTCGTCAGTTGATCACAAAAGGATTCATGAGATTGATGCAAAAGGATGTCCCTTTCATCTAGGATGGAATTTCTCAATGCTCATTTGATGATCTCAAACATGCTTTAACGAATACACTGTTTTTACGTCCCCCCAACTATGCGAGAGAATACATCCTTTGTTTGGTTGACTCTAATTCCACTATTTCCATGGTGTTAGTTCAAGAGGATGATGACGATGCAAAATATGTGATCTATTATTTAAGTAAGATCCTTTCAAGTCCTAAACTTCGTTATTCACATGTTGAAAAGTTGGCTTTGGTAATGGTCATTGTTTTCCAAATATTTAGACACTACATATTACTTCGCACTACCATGATCATTGTTGACTCAAAACCCATGTACAACATCTTGAATTTTCAAGTACTTGGGGAAAAATATTCCAAATGGATCGTCATTCTCTAAGAATTCGATCTTGAGTTCACCAAATCCAAAGCAAAGAAATCGTTGGTTTTTGCTAAGTTAATTTGTGATCTTCCCCATACTGATGAGGAAACTGAGCCCAGTGATTCCCTTCTAGATGAATCATTGTTCCTTATCATTAATTCTAACCCTTCGTATGGAGACATTATTTTATATCTCCAAACCCAACATTGTCAGCCAGGTATTTTGCATGATAGATGATGTCATATTAGACACCATTCAAAGTACTACCTTATTGTCAGCAACACCTTGTATCATTGTGGTATTGACACAATCCTCCATCATTTTTTAACCCATGAATAGGTTGAGCATGTTTTAAATGACTTTCACCTTGGAGCTTGTGGCATTCATCTCTCTGGGATGGCTACAGCCAAAAAAAAATTACGTGCTAGTTATTTTTGGCCATCAATATTCAAAGACTGCATTGAGGCTATTAAAAAATTCCCACCCTGTCAAATATTTCAAAATAAATCACGTACCCACCCAACTCCACTCCATCCAATTGTCTCCATTGGCCCCTTTGCTAAATGGGGTATTGATTTCATGCAATTTAAGCCTGCCTTAGCTGGGGGCATGGTTATATTATCGTCACAGTCGGTTATTTCACTAAATGGGTTGAGGCTACGCCTACATTTCTGAACGGTGGCATAAATGCAACACTTTTTGTGTTTAACCACATCATCGCTCGATTCGGAGTCCCTCAAGATGTCATAACTGATCACAAATCCCATTTCCAAAATCAGATGATGAGTGAATTGCACACCAAGTTTGGTTTTCAACATGAATACGCATCCCCTTACTATCCTCAGGCCAATGGAAAAGTCGAAGCTCTCAACAAAGTCCTAAAGACCATGATTCAACGCATGGTGGGGGTGAACAAAACCTCTTGGAATTTACAAATATTCTCAGCACTCTAGCCCTATCAGACTTTAGTTAAAACTACTACTAGATTCACACATTTCCAGTTGGTATATGGGTTGGAAGCAGTGTTTCTGATTGATTGCGAGATTCCATCTCTAAAACTAACTATAGAGATCCTACCCCATACTTTTGTCGAAGAAGAATGCTTTATGTAATTAACGAAGTTGGATGAAACCAGTCATGATGTTACTCTCATTAAGGAGAAATATCAAAAATGTGTCAAGACCCAATATGATAAGTCTGTCTGACCTCGCATATTCACATAAGGATATCTAGTCCCGGTCTATGACCAGGACCGTGATAAACTTGTAGTAGGGAAATTGGAACCTATGTGGCATGGACCTTACATCATAAAAAGTGTTCTACAAAAAGGTGCCTACGAGCTAATTGATTATGATGGAATCCCTCTTTGTGAGCCTCACAATTGGATTTACCTAAAAAAATACTACACTTAGAAAATCTTGCATATGTGCTTTGTACATTATTGTATCATATGTTTTGGTTTGGTGTGTTTTTACTTTTGCATGAACGAGTTTTGTAATATTCTTAGCTTCTTATACCCTGCTTTGTACTTGAATGCACAAATGTCATCATTTTTCCCAATATATTTTGGATTTGTGGATGGCGCTAGCCAACATACCCAGAAATTAACTTTTGTAGCTTGGACCATCTATCATTTTGGCGAGTTAGTGAACTTAGGAAGGGCCTATATTGGACCTTCAACCAATAATGTTGCAGAAACTCACGTTGTTATTGGAATTTTTACTGAGGTCATCTCCCTTGACATATCTCAAATTATCATTAACCTCGATTCCCAACTTGTGTTTTGTCAACTTAATCGTGTTTACTCCATACGTAATCCAATATTGCTACATCTCGACTTGAGGGTTCATCGTCTCGAAAGGTTTTTTACTTAACTAGAATACCAACATGTATCGACAAAACTTAATACCAATAAAGCTGAGACAAAACCAATATATATATATATATATATGGATGTATGTATGTATGTATGTATGTATGTATGTATTTAGCAAAAGTGTGCCTTCATATAGTCCAAAAAGTACATAGAGTGGAAAAATCTAGGCTATTATGCTCGTACATCATCATGGAAAGACTACATAAAACTCTACTCGTTCCCCTTTACTACATTGTGTTCATGGTAGCACACTACAACTCTAGCTACTCATCTCAACAGATGGCTAAGACTCTCTAGTACACCCATAGTGTGCCTCTGCATGTGTAAAGGAACATCTTGCAATCTCATGGAGGGGACACCCATGGTAATCCCCCTAAGATTCCTTTCTTCCTTGCGAAGCCCTCTGAATCCCCCACCTGCCTCCATTACTGCCTGGGCACCACCGCGTCATCTTAATGGTGGCATTCTAGTTGAATGAGCCATCCCTTTGTCTGCATGATGAAAAAACAAACATGATTAAATCCATTTTCGTGCAACAAAAAATGCATATATTATAAATAAAAAAAAACTATTTGCAAGGTCACTTTTTTCAAATCTACATGATTCATCCCACTGTGTTCCTTCCGGGAGCACTAGATCTGCACTACCTCTGAAGTCCACTACAACATAAGGATAGTCTTCTATCATCACGATCTGTCTCCTCCACCATGCTAAGAAATCAGGAGTGAATTCAAATTATTAGGGCTCATTTCTCAATCAAGGTGACAGACTATTCCACCTCTCCATCCTCGGCTTGAATACCAGATTCTCTATCAAAGAAATTTGTGGTTGCATCGGGGGTATTTATTCCAGGAATAATTATACCAAAAAGGATCTATACCCAAACTATTTCTTCCTCCCCATCCTACATCTAGAAATATGATTAGTATTTGTTAAAGCATGCACACCAATTGAAGAGTTTTGACTCAAGGCACTCAACTACATATGCCATCTGTGATTTGGAAGATAGATGAGGACTAGTGCTTCCTACCAATTTGGTGATTGTGAATAGGATAGCTCACATTCGAAGATCTATGACATCCTTAATCACAATCCTACCCTCTTTCTTGAGGGATCATGGCCTATAGTGTTGTTCTATGTAGTCATCTTCTTGCAATGGTGTACCCTATGGGTCATACAAGACAACAGGTGGCCCTCTTCTTGAGAGCCCTGTCGGAAAATACACATATTCTATCTCAATCTCTAAAATATGAGATCCCACTCAAAATTCCTGCTCATCAACATCCCATAAGCCGATCATATGCTCAAGGAGAAGTGTCTCTTTCCACATGTTTTGTACTTTGAAAAATTCCAGTAAGCCACAATTTTGGAGAGTTGATCTTGCTTGAGGATCTTTCAATGTAGAAATATAATCGTTTACATGCTCTCTTTCCTTCCACTCAATCATGTTGGCAATCAAAACCCTACAAAATAGCATTAAGATTCATTGGTTAAAATCCCAAGCCAAAGAATTTATTTTCCATAAGCCAAAAATCAATTGAAATTTTTTTATTTGTGCCTAGCGCACCCTTCTTATCCACTTTAGAGGACCGATGCGCCCTTCTCAAGAGAATCAAGGAAGTGATATATGGGTCGGCACCTACCCCGATAAGTCAGGGGAGCACCACCCTGGTAACGTGCCATGGGGTCTCTAAAGCAACCCAAAACAAATGAAGTAGATACCAAAATGAAAAATAAAGCCATGGAAATTGAAGAAGATGATCATATCTCTCACCTGGTCCATATGAAATGTAGAATGATGACCTATAGCTCCCACAATCGATGACAGAAAAATTGCTCCAAATGGGAAAAAAACCTCAAGAGAAAAGGACAATTGCAAGTGAAAGGTGAAAATGAACCAAAATTTTACCCAAAATGACTTTTTACCTTTTACAAACTAGTTTTTATCTAACTCTTTTTATTATCTATCATTTGGTTTTTTCTCAATTATCATCATTTTTTAAGGAATTGTTGACATTTTTTGCCCAAGATTATTTATTTATGCAGGAACATATGAAGCAGAATCCTTTTGTCACCTTGTAATCTCTTTGAGCTTGTTAAAATATGAAGAGTTGTCTATTGGGTGATAGTTTAACCCTTTTTCGGTCCCAACATACTAACTATGAAAAACAAATACTCTAGTCGACCTTGACTAGAAGATTTCTCCTTCTCATTATTTTATTCTTTTTCGGGCTTTGGAGACTAAACTTATGAAAAAGAACACCTACGGAGTTTTGTTTAACTTATTTTCAAACTCCCTAAACATGAAAAACAACCGATTTTTCCTTCTCTAGACTCGTAAAATCATACATGGAAGGGCCCATCTGGGGACGAACCATTACTTATTCTAGTTTGTTAAACATAGGAAGAGGAACTTACCGAAGGTGAGTTATATGAAGCACTTGTTATCCTCCTCAATATCGATAAACAAGAAAGAGGTACTCGTCTATATGGATGGGGGAAAATTGAAGGAAGTGGGTGAAGTGTCTTGAAACCTTTAAGGAAGTTGTTGTTGTCTCCCTTGAACATGGCACCTTTCTTCATTTCACCTTACATTTGGTTAATTCACTCTCCATTGAGTCATACCAATACCATGAGTCTTATTACTCCTTCGAATGATCTAAAGAGTGCCCCAGTCACTATGGCACTATGTTTTGTTCATTTCTCAACTGAGTCCAAAGTTGTCAAATCTTGTGTCGTGCCTCATACATGTTCAAGGGAAGTATTACACAGATAAAACATCTACAATATTACTAGTTTTAATCCATGTGTCAGTACATATTTCCAATCTCATATTACTATCCTATGATCGTTTCTGTCGATTATGGCGGATACATCAAGGCCCTCCTTCGACGAGTATTTTATAGACAACTTCAACACATTATCCGGGAATTAGACTTAGAAACACAATAGTACCTTGAAACCTACATGCCTCAATGGAAGGCCTCCTAGCCTTCGACTGTGGGTTTACATCATTGACCCATGACCGATTGATTCCACAAATGTTCAACATCAGCTCAATTATTCACATTTGTTGGAATGTACTAGGGTACCTTGGGAATCATTGACATCATTGGTGATTTCCCTCACTCTTTTTAATGATATACATCAATGACCGGTAATCAAGAAGTTTATACCATGTTCGACATCAAAACATTTATTCACATGGATAGAATCATACTATTTTGGGATCGGGATGAAGACCCTAGGTTGAGCACCCACTCTATTATGTGTTTTTCCCAGGTTGCAATGGATATTATTTGACTGATTTATATAGATCCACTTTGTATTGGTCCATGGATATGTTCTTGCCATATCATAGCTCCACTGTGTATTCTTTCGTGGCTGCAATTAGGTCATGTCATGGAGAAATGGATCCACATTGTATCTCTGGTGGCCATCTCCTTAGTAAATATCACCATGGATCCATAGTATTGATGGGTAAAATATATTCCTTAATTTCCCTCAATTAAATTATCGACCAGGGTAAGTAGACTTAGAGTTGTGACACAATATGAGTCAAGGTAGAGTACGGATTAGCTACTTGTGAGGTTTGGAAAGTGAATATAGCTAGGCAAAAGGAAAGTTTATCCTAGGGTGTTGGCCCTTGGTCATGAAATAAAGGCGAAGTACGAACTGCGTGGAAGGCACATTGAATGAGATTGGGTCGAAGTGGTCAAAGAAGTGGAAAAGAAGGAGAAAAGTAAGGGAAAGCGAGCCTTTGAATGAGAAGATCAAGGAAGACAAATCAGCAAGGAAGATGGATCGTGGACAACTCATCAAGCAGAAAAATCCACCGACGGATGCGTTGGAACACCTCGCGGAAAAGAAGTAAAGACAGGCTGGTGGAGCCCTGAAAACATAGGTCAAGTTGACCTAGGGTTTTGACACCTAGAATTTTCCATGTAATGTATAAATAAAGGTCTAGAGGACCTACGATGGATTTGTTCTGAGTTGTCTTATGAGATTATGGTTAATTTTTGTTGATTATTGTTGTTGGTGAGCGAGAGAAGTGTCTTGAGTCTGTAAGATCTATAGTTGGGTGTGAAGATCAACCCTACAGCTGGGTGCATAGGGAGGGGAGAGAAGAAGAGAAAGAGAAAGAGATATGCAAGCTAAGTGCGCAGATAGAACTGTATGTTTCCATCTTAATATATCAAGAAACACAGTTTTGTGGACGTATCCCTAGGGAGAGGGTGAACCATGTATATCTTGTTTTTCTGTGTGATTGTTGTTGAGTTCTTTTGTTTTCTGTTATATTGTTATTGCATCATTGTGTTATATCTAAGATATAACTTGCACAGTAGGCTTAAGAGAGATAGAGAATAACTATATTGTTGCGTGTTGTTGCCTTGGATATACTTTGCATTTCCTCTGGTTGTAGACAGATGTGTCCTGCAACCCCCTATTGCTACTTCGGGTGAGACTGCATCTTCTTCGTAGGTGTTTTCGAAAGGGCCAGTAGTTAGGGTTTTTTGGTGCGCTGTAAGAGTTGAACTCTGGGTCTGCCCCTGTGCCAACAAATGGTTTTGTTTCTGGGACCGAGATCTTCTTGAGGGAATGTCAAGGTGGTTTCCATCGAAGACAGAGATTAAGAAGTGGATAGAAGAACAATAAAAAGACTTCGTTGAAGATCAGAACAAGAACCCTAATCTTAGTACAGATGACTGGTTGGGAAGGTACATATTCACCAATATACACAAGATTTTATTTGGAGGAATTCATAAATAGTTATACGAGTGGTTAGCCAGATTAGCAGATACCCAATTTGAGATCAAATCTAGACCACCTGTGGTTTGGACATCGGTGTTGATCAAGAAGGTCAAGAGAGTTGATAACGTCATGTCAAGAGCAATATATCACTAGTTTGATAGAACCATTGGAGGGTACATTACTGAGTTTTCTATTGATAGAGTAAAGTCATATAGACAAGCAGAGAGATATTTCTTTAAAGGACCTAGAAGAATTTTTTTACACTTTTTGAAGTTGAAGATCAAGATGCTATTGCATGAGAAGAACATATTCAAGATACAGTAATCAGTTGGATTGAAAAGATAATGTTCAAGAACTCAGACAACGACAGCGACATAGAGGCGAGACACACACGCAGTGGGAGAGAGTTTAGAGAAGTTCCTCTTGTGAACCTGTTTAAGCATAATTACAGAAACGAGAGATTCTACACTAGAGAAGAAGAAGATCTAGCAGACGAAGAGAATTCAGAGTCCACTGGGGCAGAGGAAGGGAAGATTGAAGAACCTCGCCGAGAAGAATCAGAAACTTCAGGAACTACGCTGACTGTCGAAGTAAGTACCATTAATCCCCCTGTTGTTCTAGCAACATTAAGTAACCAGAGTAGTATAAGGGTATAAGGGTATAAGGGTAGTAACAGTAATCCCCCTGTTGTTATGTACATGTATAAGGGTATCATTTTACCCTTGTGGGATGTGCAACTGTACTTTGTGTATTTTATTTTAACAATGTTATAAGTTACGTGTATGACCAACATCAATTTACCTGCTGTGGGGTTTCATGATTGTGCTCTGTGTGTTTGTCTTATCATTGTGTAGCTTATAATTTGTATGATTTCTTATCACGGTAAGGCTCATAAATTATAATTTATTTATTCATGTATGATGTATAATGTGTTTAAAATTTTCATTTATGTATGTTTTTATACTCTTGCATTCTTTAAATTATTGTTGTTATAAATCGCAACTTGCCTTATGTTCTTAAAGAAAACATTCACTCAGAGTTCACCAATTAATAATGGGGCCCTTATTCATTTTTTGAGAGGGTACCCATCAGCTGGATTAAGGATACACTTTCCCCCTTTTGTCGTGGGTGGATCGTCACACCAATTCCAGTGGTGACTTGGTCCTCCTCTGAGTTCAAGATAAGTACTCTTTCATCTCGATTAATTAAGCAATTTCTTTTTATTCAATTTATTTAAAGGATAGTATGGTTTTCTAACCCTACCCTTTGTTTCTGCAGGTTTAAACAGTTCGAGGGGGTGGATTCAAAGGGATCCTTCTTACTCAAAAAGGTATTCGAGTTTTGGTATTTGCGCTTAGACACAACTTATTAGATTATGTCAACCGTGGAAAAAGGGTCCTTGCCCTAGGGTACTCCATTGTATTAAATTTAAACTGTGGTTTTCATGGACACTCCAGTTGTTTTGTAAATTACCTTCAAATTCATATACAGGTTGTTTGTAAATTTATTTCAAAGGAAGTACACAGGTTGTTGAAACCATTTTGGATAATGATTCAAATATTGTACAACTATTGTAGCATGCATTAGTAGACTAATATATCATTGTTGAACTGCGGTGATAAACATGAGGAATATGCATACTTTATGGAAGAGGACTATTATTCGCTCCATCTATTCTTAAGTGGTACTTGAGCATAATTTGAAATAGTAGCTCTGCATGAAATTCTATATC
>JZKD02S1675912.1:126801-144790 GCA_000966675.3 Picea glauca
AAAGATCATATAGATATAAAAGTTTACAGAAACCAAAGAGCATCTCTTATAACTGTTCAAATACTGAAAGACTTAATCATAACATAGACATTTCATCCATTATATTACACATAGTATGAAAATATTTATCAGAACTAGAAAATGTGAAGCAACTACTAAAAGGGGTGTTTGTTTCCTCGTAACCATGGGCACAGTCAGTCTTGATGGATTTACCACTGGTCACCCCCGAGCTAGACCATGATTCTCTAAGATATATTCTTTCTCTTTGCTCCACAACAGTTAGGGACAAAGATTACTCTCCTCCTCCCACGGGAACTTGGTGACTGATTTTCTCTAATCCAAGCAAGGAGGTATGCACGAGTAATTTCCTCATTCACTCATCAGCCTCATTTATCAACTTGTAGCCAAACCCTGTCCATGGCTTCTTTCAGCCAAAACAAGCTTACTTCTCAACTTTTCCTTTCAACTTCATAGTCGAAGTATCATTCCCTTCTCTTCTCGGGAGAGTGTTTTCTCTACTCTGTTATCTGATAGATCTATCTATGTCCCTGAATCACCTCATTTCTTTCCTTTCTCAACAAGGTTGCATGGGTTTGAATCCCAACTTGTGGTCAGGCCTGGAATCCTTAAAGATGGGTACCCTGCCCCATCTCCTCATTAACTCTTGAGGATGGCCTTCCAACTACCAGCCTGACTGGTAATTCATTTATGGGTCAGAGGACTATTGAGAAATTACACCTAGTAGGTACTAGTCTAGTGAGGGTCATCTCAACCATTCTTAGTTTCTCCTCACCATATCTCTCATAGAATCCATGGTCTATCTTGGAAAACTTCCTCCCTTTCAGCAGTTGTGCAACACATATCAAAATTCTATTAATAGAAGAAAATTCATACATTGAACCTTTTATACAAAGGTTCAACAAATCATACATTCACACATATTTAGTCTGCCATAATCTCTTGGCAAGTTATAGTTATATTTGCAAGCTGGGGAAAACAGGGGTACTATAGGAGTGGTGTCTCCTATCAACATAATGGTTATTTCTTTGCAGGATCAATATGCTTACTCGTTCGATCTTCCCCTCCTTTATGCGACATGTTTTGTGGGTGTGTGTATGTCAAACAACATGTCAAATATGCTCATGTATGGTATTTTGAAATTGTTTGAAAATCTATAAAATCTCCACTCCTCTTGTATGTTATCCCACATTCATTATGAAGGTTGATTCACGAAAACATATGATTTCTAATATCCTTGATCTTTATGTCAATGTAGAGATTGATAAAGGAGTGGTGTCTTCCACTAACAGAATATTTGATTTCTTATAAATAAAGTATGCTTATTGCTTGATTTTCCCTTTTTCCAAATGTTTTATTCAATTAAAATATGACACTCAATTAAAAGATGACATGCACTAGAAATTTTATTTTTACTAACATGCTATTCACGTAGGATTTGTTGTCGGTTTGAAGATTACTCAGGATAAATATCCATACTCGACTCTTTGCACCATATAGGGATCAATCACCTTATCCCAACTTCTTATATTGATCAAATAAGACTTAGAACAAAACTTCTCATTAACATTCACTACCATTTTAACATGCATTAAACCTCCTTCATGAGGAGGTTTAATCCAAGTATCACTCGATTCATGTTGTATGTAAGGCAGTGAATCCGTGATTCTTATAGGGCATTCTTCTCAATGCAAAGTCTCAAATTACTTAAAATTAAAAAGAGACCTTAAGCAATGATTAGTTTAAAAAATAATAATTACGATTTAATTAATTTCTCCGTGGATTTGGTCTTCGGGAGATATCTATTATTATGCATTCAAAAATACTGAATATCGAAGTCCTAAAGTACTTAAAATTAAAAATGACCTTAAACCATATTCAATTGAAATGAAAAAGTAATTAAAGGTTGATTAACTGCTCCATGAATTCGGCTTTCGGGAGATATCCATTATTTTTCATTCAAAACTCTCAAATGTCGAATTGTCGAAGTACTTTTTCTTAATCATGATCATTAATAATATGCCCAAATGGATAGGGTAAAAGATTGGGAAAAATGTTGCGACCTCCAGGTAATAAATTCCACAGATTTCAAATGATTACTATGTTAATGGATCAAACTTCAAAGATTTTTTTCCATTAGAATCCAAAATTTTAGCATTCAACATTTTGAGCTCACAGGTTTTGCTTTTCACAGGAGGGTTACCATCAACTTTTGAAAATCATGGCGCCACGCAAAGCAAAAAAGAAGAAAGATTCATTGACTGAGGAATCAATCCCAAATACAAGTATCGAACCTTCCAAGTCCATTGTTGCATTAATGAAATCATGCACAATTCAAGGATCAGATAAAACCAAGTACATTCACGAGCAAATAGAGGGCAAGTGAATTACCAACAAGGAAAAGAAATCTCAGCAAAATCCAAAAATATCTTCATTATATCTTTTAGTTTTGGTTGTATTCTATTTTGAGATCGAAGAATGTGGAATGTCTGACTACTTTTGGTTATGGCATATTTGTATAAATAAACAGATCTAAGATCTATTCCTTGAGTTATGTGCTTTTTGTGTATTTCCATTATTGAATAGCAATTAGAAAGAGAAGACAAAGATTATACATCTCATTTCCTTGATTTATGTGCTTTCTGTGTATTTCAATTTCCTAATCATATTTTCTTCACTCAATGGCTCTTAAAGATTGAAAGAGTACAATTTAGTAATACATCTACTATGGTCTATATATTGGAAGTTTGTTCAACTACCTTTTTTCCTCTGTTATTACTATGAGTAAAATAAGACATTTATCCATGTAAGTTTCCTCATTTTAAATCAACTATCAAGGAATCCTTCTTCATAATTCTTCTACATCAAATAAGGTAAGATTTATTTGTATTTGATACCTTACTTTATTTTAATAGTCTTTGTTAATCAATTCTACTTTTCATAAGATCAAAATTTAAAAAGACTAGAAGAAAGAGAAACTGTCTCTGTGTTTTATAATCATTAAAATTCATTTGAAGTTGCATCTTAAAACTGAAGGTAGAAAAGCATTACAAAAACAATTCTCTTAAATCTTTAGATGCCTGACATTATTCCATGAGCCTAGAATCAATCTCAGGAACAACATCTTTTTGGAACTGTTGTCGGGGAACAAAGAAACAAAACTATTTTTCCCTAGGTGTATGATAGAGCTCGAACTTGTTTCTTTATGGTAAACAAGAAATAGGCATCAAACATAAGGATAAGGCTTGTTTTCATTTTTCACCTGGTGACTCCTTGGTTTGAAGAATCCAAATGATTCACTGGCAACTCCCCTAGTTTCAAGATGTCAAATTCTTTTGTTGCTCGGATCACTGCAAGGTTTTCTCCTTTGGATTTTACAAATGTTTCTAGTTTTCCAATCATTGTTCCTGATATTAAAGAATGGGGAGATATTCTTCCTAATTTTAGAGAGGATAAAGATGATAATCATGCTCAACATCTATTAGAGTTTCATCAAAGTATGGATCAGTTGGGTATTGAAAATAAAGATGTCTTGATGAAACTGTTCATGTTTACTCTGGGAGGAGATGCTCGCAATTGGTACAAATCACTTCTTCATTCCAATAATTCATTCTTGAAAGGATTTCATGTTTCCTTTAATAAATATTACAATAGAATCTATACAGTTGAGCTCATTTTTGAAGACTGTTGCAATATAAAGTTCACAAAACACATTTATGAAGAATCAGAGCATGATAGTGGTTGTGATCAAACACAAGAATATTCCCTTGATGTGGATCAAGCATATGAAAAATATGAGGATCTGCAAGCTGATTTTGGTGAAAATGAAGATTACAATTTTGCAAGTGAGAATGAAGAAATCATGGCAGATCCAGAGAACATACAAGAAGATCAAAGCCAGATTTGATGTACCAATGAAAACAAGGAAGATCTATTTGTCTACAAGGAAATATCTCAGATGAATGCTAATATAAATGTTCATGAAGTTTTTTCAAAAGGTCAGATTTGTTGCAGCAGTGGAGAAAAATAAGATATTATTGCAAGTGAAAATGGAGAAGTACCTATGGAATGTTTTGAAATGAATGCATCTAAAAGTTTGTAGGATCATGAAGCTTCTTCTGATTTAGATTCTTGCGAAGATACATTTGAAATCGTCTCAGATGTATGTGTTGTCCAAAATGAAGATTAGGCTACTAATATTCAATCATCATTGCCAAAGCCTCATGAAATGGAGCTTTTTGAAAGTCAAGATGTAGAAATGTTTTATAATCAACCTATCTTTGATAAGTATCCATAAGAAAAAGAAGAACATATTTCAATATCAGTATGCATTGAACCATACAACTGTTCTCCTTTTTTTATGATTATGATATTGAAAATGATGAGCAACAAATTACTTATTTTCCTTCAAAAAATTATGTTCAACGGGAAAATTATCAGTTGCATTGTTAAAGAAATAAGCCTATGTATGATAGTTGTGAAGAAGATTCTTGGACATGCGATGAAGGAGATAAGGAGGGGTTACTAGTGTAGTTGATCTCTTCTTCCCGTTCAAAAATTGTTGAGCAATAGAATAGTGAGCCTCAATGTGACATTCTTGAGCCAGAAAAAGAAAAGATCAACAATGGAGAAAGTGTGCAAAGGCATCTCATTCAGTTTGAACAGTAGGAAGAGGTATGGGATGACTGCAAAAGTTTTATTTCTTTCCATTTCTCTGATACAATCACAATTTATATGGAGTCAAAATGCAACATTAAATTTTATGTATTCAATTTCTTGAGGGAAGAATTTCAAAGTTGTAAATACCTGCTTCCAAGACATTTTTCAAATTGTGCAATTGCTCCTATCATTTTTGTGCTCAACGATGGAAGCATAATTAAATTTGTTAGTGAGATATTTGCATGGCTTCTTTGGAATTTTTATTATACTTGAGCAGATCAGTCAAACTGGTTAGAGTATGAACTGTATATAAATAAGCTCAATTTTAAGCATTGGTGTGTAGTTAGGTTTTCATCTTGATGTGGTTTGCAGTACATCAAAATAATACATGACTTTGTAGCCCAATGGAGGCACTGGTACAAAATGGCTTTCCTTTTGTAGTATGTACTGTTCATTTCAGTGTGCATAAATTATTTTCAGTTGTAGAGAACAAGGATGGGTTTTAGAGTAAATATTGCACAATTGACACACTCACAGTCATCACAACTCAAGATTCCTTGGAGTGGTTAGTGTCCTCGCCAGAGGAATCTTCCATTCAATGTCTCTTGGGTCCATGTTGGCACTTCTTTGAGGTGATCCTCTTGGTGTGGCCACTTTCAAGACCATGCTTCTGTATCTCAGGTGGACTTGGAGTTTTCTTAGTATGATGCATGTCCACATGATTGGCAGTTGGACCATGTTGTATTTTCCTTTGTATATCTGATAGACTTTGTAGTAGAAATATATTAATTTCAGTCTCTTTTTCCTACTCCTTGATCATCCTTTCATTGTCATCCTTATAACTATGTAATTCTTCCATGAATCTTCTTACAGTTTCGGCCAAATTTGGAGGGGTTTCCACCACCCTCCTTTCATCAAATTCTTCCTCTCTATTGTGGGAACTCTGCCTCAACTCCTGATGTGTCACCATCCTTTACATTGTAGTTCTCATGTTGTTCACTGACTGCTTCAGTGATGATAAAACATTTTATGTTAGTTACTAATATACCAATTCATGAACAACACATATTATTGCAAGGTGAAGTTAGTTCTTTATTTGGAAACATTAGCAACCTACAGTGCAGACTTCCAAAACATCTATCAATAGTAGAAGGTGTCATTCCTCTCTTCAGTAGAGGTTCAAACAAGTTTCTTATAGAAGGGGGGTAAGGAAGGGTGCTATTCCATAAGTTCTCTAATAAAAAAATTCTATGCGACTAATGCATGAGCCCAAGTAGGCCAAGTGTTGTTGCCATGCTCTAATAACAATTTGTATCACACCCAACCCCTAAATACCATTTCTAGGGGTGGGGCGTCAAATTTTTTCATTTCCTTGGTTCATTTTCAACCCCTTACTAAGAAGAACCATCTTATTTTTCTCCTCTGAAATTTACATTTCCCATTACGTGTTTAAACCAACTAGTGAGGTCCTCCTTGTGACCTCGGGCTAAAAACTGAGAGCTAAGAGTCTGCTTAGCGAGGGTTTCATCACTTTGAGACTCCCGGACTTCAGGATTTCCAATGATGTTTTCAAATTCCCAGATTGTCGAACAACGGAGGGAATCAACGGTTCACGTCCTCCACCGAGATCTATGGTTAAAATGGGGCTTCAGTATTTGGCATCGAACCCTCCTTTTTCCTAACACTTGAAGTCCCGAAATATCGCCACGTGGCTTAGCCCTTTGACGATCAACATTTGGCAATCTTCGCTCCCTGACTTCATCATTTCGGCGATCGTCGATCGTCGTTGGACTTTCGGCGTTTATCGGTCGACTATCCTCATTGTACCCTCCTTAGCTATACTATGTTCAATCTTTCGAAATCCTGAAATCATCAAAACTCCCAAAGTTCCGGACACGTTACCAACCATGTTGGCCAAGCGGGCACAAACCAAAAGTTGACACGCGGTGAGGGTTAAGGGGTGACACGTGTCCTCCTTAGGGGGTGACACGTGTCATGATTTAATAGTCATAAAGGGTCTGTGAATCAGCCAAATCTAGGTGACATGTGGCACCTTGGTTGTGGGTCCATGTCACCCAGGATGACGTCAATGAACCATGACAAACCCCATCATACGGTTTGGATTTACCCACGTGGATCCATAGATCCACGATCCTCGTTACTTCACGGCTTAAAGCTTCAGAGTTTCCCGACTCCTCTCGATGCAATTCCCCCAAAGAGCCAAGTCTCTAGACTCTCGGATCTAGCACCACATGTCCTCTTCCTACCAACTACCGATATTTATTTCTGCATTCATGACTTCAGATATTTTCACACTTCTTGGACTCTTGGCCAAGTTCTTCTGGAGTACGAAGTCTCCGGCCTATGGGATCTCTTTCTACGTACCCAATCATCCAACGGTCCTAGTTCAACGGACAACCTTTGAGAGTGGGCGAGTAGGAACACGTGTCTCTCCATGACATGGTCTCAATCGGTTGGTTAATCAAGAGAGTATCCTTATATCGACGGTTGAGAGGTATATCGAAGAATCCGAAGATCGATGGTCCTCGTTACTTCAATAGTTCGACATTCGGGAGTTCGGCGTGTATCTTTCGGCTTTCCCTCTAGACCATGATGGTTCTATCACCACGTGCACCTAGCATCTACGGCCAAGATTTACTCCAGCTTATAGAGCTTCGGGGAAATTCGTGCATTCCTATATCGTCAACTATCCGGACTCTTGGATAACCCTTGATCTGTGGACATGCGTCCCTCCATTTTCAACGACCCCGATTTACACCGTGACTCCAACATTCGGTATTTTTTACGGTAGACCACTTCTATTCTCCCGAAGTAGGACTTCGTCGAAGCACTTAATGTTTCCCCTCCTGAGTCCGATCTAATGGCTAAGAGGGATCTACACTGGATCCCCAAATCGATGGCCCTCGTCTATTCGTGACTTCGGCTTTCGACTATTTTTGGGGGTTGTGGAATCATAAATTCCAAAGTCCCGAAGCCGAAAGAGCTAGCCCCTTTTGGATTAGTGTAGGGTTCTTAGACCCTTGTCACATGAGCCTCTTGGAAAATCTTATGGGCTAGGCACAAATCCTTTTGCAGCAAGTGGGTTAAGGACACGGGCATGAGCCCTCGATCAAATGGGTGGTTAGTATAAAGGGAAATGCCCTTCTCCCACAGAGAGGAACTTGACATTCCCACTAAGGAAAATTCAAAGGGTCGGAAGGACTTAGGTGTTTCAGTTACTCCTACCCTGACTCTCTTGCGGACTCATATGCCATGACCCTCTAACAGCTACACTGATCCAAAATGGATCCAAGAAGGCCTAAAAATCAAATTTCTTGGAATCGAACGAAACCAATTCCATTTCCTCAGGCTTATCGAGCTGATTCTGGCCATATATATTTTTTCTAAAAATGGACACTGTATGCAGAAGTTATTGTGATCTGAAGATCAGGTCAAACAAGGAAAAAAAGTCAAAGTCAATGGTAACGTCAGCAGTACATCATGATGACATCAGCGTGACATAAACATGACATGTGGTAGCACCAGAGGCTAACATGTGGCGATCATTTTTGGCTTTTTTAGGGGTGATTTGGCCCAATAAAAAAGTGACACGTGGCACCGTAAGGAGGTGACATGTGGCACCTTCTATAAGGTCAACTAAATTTGGCAGATTCCTCCAAATCTGGCGATTCCACCAAATTTGGTGGAGATCCTCCAAATCTGGTAGAATCTCACTAAATATCGCTAACTGGCTCTAAGTTTGGTAAGTATACCTAAATTTGGTTGAGTCTGGCTTATTTAGCCGGGCACAAAAATTGAGAAAAACATTTTTTGGGGGCACGAAAAATTGAGAAAAATTGTTTTTTTTTGCACGCAAATTGAGACTTTACTCTGATAGGACACAACATTAGGATTCATGCTGAGGGGAGGCCCCAAGGGACTGTTCAGAAGCAGGTCGACTTTATACTCAAAAGTTGCAAAATTTCAAGGGGGGTCCGAATATGGATTATGTTTCTGCATCTGAGTAGTCAAACATAAAAGTGCCTCCAGATCCCGAATTGTCGATCCAAGCATAGTCAACTTTATACTCAAAAGTCTAAGAAATTCCTGTTCCATCCAATGGTGATGTTTGTTTCTGTCCAGAAGTTGCATACCCGAAAAATGGTTTCAGGATATGTTATGTAAGCCTTTATTTTGTATTCTTAAAGCATTGAATATTAATAAGAAGCATTCCCCACTGAGACAAAGGCTCAGAGATGTAGGCAAACTTGTGTCGAACTCTGTTAACAATCTTGGTGTTATGGTTTGTTGTTTTTACTTATTTTATGGCTACAACATTCTTCATTAAGCTTCTTCTCTTAATTTCCTAAATGGTAAATCAACTGATGCATAACTTAGCCATAGTCTTTTAAAAGATCAATTACGGATCAAGTGGTACCAGAGCAGGTTGACAGTTGGATGTTTGAGTTTGCATCATTACTAGGGAAAAGATAAGTCGTGGAGAAGGAGAGCTTGAACAAGGAGATTATGAGATTGGATCAAGAAAGAGGATATCTCAAAGTGAGAAGATGACATCAGAAGAAGGAATTTCTTAAAACAAAAGAGAGTTTCAAAGAACTTTCTTTTCCATGTCGAAGATGGTAAAAGTGTTGTATGATGATTACTTGGAACAGAAGAGACCAATTCAAGGTGAATCTTCAAATCAAGCGAAAAGTGAAGAAGGATAGGACCCTCCAAAATATCCTCCTTCACCTCCTTCATCTCCATCATCTTCTTCTTCTTCAAGTACAAGTTCAAATTCTACCGCAAGAAAACATTCTCATAAACATAAGCCTGATATACCATTACTTAAACTTGATGTAAAATTTGTTTTTCCTATGTATGATGGTGAAGTTAATGTTGAGAAACTTGATAATTGGGTTAGACAAATGGAGGTATATTGTAATGTGCAGCAAATCAAAGGTGAGGCAACCAAAACTAGATTGGCATCGCTTTGTCTTGAACGCACAACTCTTATCTGGTAGAAAAGTAAAATGCAACATGGAACTCAACAAGTTGGTAATATTTTTCCATCATGGCATGATTTTATTTCCACACTTAGAAAACGGTTATATCCTTTGGGATATAAGGAAAAGGCTTTAATTGAATGGAAAAGTATTAAGTTAAGAAAATGACAGTCGGTGCAGGAATATACAGATGAATTTCGTAAGATGGATTTGATGTTAGATGTTCCATTAACTACACAAGAAACTCTTATGAGTTATATAGGAGGTTTTCCTGCTTATATTCGTAATACTGTATTTATGTTTGTACCTAATAATCTTGATGAGGTTTATGTCCAAGCAAGATAAATTGAAATAGGAAAAACTAGAGTTAGTGTATTAGGGGAATCATCTTCAAAGAAGGATGGAAAAGGAAAAGGGAATGGAAAGTGTTGGCGACGGAAGTCACTCCTGGATTGTAGCAGGAGCAGAGCCCGACACCCATCAGTTTTATGCCACGATAGTTTTAATGGGTGATCAAATGGGTAGAGACTCGGAGAGATATCACTCTAACTCATGGACTGGGTCTACTATGTAAGTAACAAAGGAGGTCTTGATCTAAATTCAGTCAGTGGGTTCATTAAAAGATGAACAGTTGGAAGACTTGATAAGAAGAGTGGACAAACTACCTTGGGCAATAGGCTTTCAGCAGTTTGCGGAAGAAGGACTCTGAATGCAAGATCCTCTTGGTTCAGGGTCATAGGAAACTGAAAGGGGGACTTGACTGGATTCTCCAATTCCAAGTCATTCAACGTTAGGAAAATCACAAGGGCTGATTAGAGACAATGTGACTGTTACAGTGATCCAACTCTACATCATCCTATAACAGCTACAACTCGACTGGATTCTCCAATTCCAAGTTTCTCTAACATGGTATAAACAAAGACGTGAAAGAAAATAACATTCATAAGGCAAGAAGTCTCAAGAGTCCATGCATAACCAGAATAACAGTGCTTCATTAAAGCTTTACAACCAGGAGCTTCTCTCAACCATCGATGCCTACCAAAATGGAGAAAACGCCTACATATTCTCAAAACAACAACAGCAGCAAAAACAAGGCGTTGCATTAAAAACATTGCATCTGCATGTCTTCTGACAATCTGCGCATGCAGACTCTAGCCGATTGTGCACCCAAGACAGACGCTATCAGATTTTGGATTGTCCTGTTGCGGATGAATCGACCAGCTTTAGTCCTTTGCTGGACTTTCTTTTTATGGCGGAGATGATACCCAACCAGCAACAACAACCACAATAACTGCTTTCTTGGGACTGGGGACATCCTCGATCAACCCTACCTTCTGGGACGTGGAGGTCTCCTAATGGTGCCACTTGGATCAGCTGAACGGTCTCTCTTGGATGTTGCTTCATTGGACTGTTGCGAGGGACCCCTATGGCGGATGTGAAAAAGGGTATGATGGGAGTGATGGCGTCAACACGGTGGAGGCGATGGAGAGGAAACGAGAGTGGTGACATAAGTTGAGGAATGCCACGCGGTCGGAAAAGGAAAGAGGAGGAAGGTGTGTGGAGTGTGGGGGTACAGGTGGACACAGAGTAAAAGAAATGATCATACAGGTGGACGTGACTGGGAGTGAGAGGGACACATGGCAGGAGGCGAGAGGGCGATGAGATGAGGAGGGGCCATGTGGATGGAAAGAGGGAAGTTGGACAGATGACGGGGGAAGAGGGTGGTGGTAGGTGGAGAATAGGTGGAAATGGGGAGGATGACTCAGACAGTGACACGACAGGAAGGGGGGCCCTCTAGAGTGAAATTCCATTCCGGACCCCCCCCTCCATTAAAGGTAGAACCGATGGGGGGGTCCAAAATTCAATACAGACCGTAGATCTAAGCGTTGAGACTTGGGTCGTCTAGATGCACTCAAACATTATCTCCGATTCTTGAACCCCCCTTCTCGTTAAATCCAGAATGACGGAGGGGGTGCGAAATTGGACTTCGTCCATGAATTTGAGTGCCTGGATCACGACCGTCCATATCTGCGCCCTTTTTAAATTAAATGTGCCCGAGCCTCGCTGATGGATGAATGGCTGAGATGACCTCAGTGCTTTCATCATGAAAATCCCGAAGGGCCCCACTCGTGGCTCAGCTATTGTGTCGTGTGTCCTTCAGATGGACGGTCGAGATGGTATTTGATGTTAGGAGAGGGTTGTCTCCATTACCAGGCTCACTTGATGTGACCGGGTGCTAGGACCATAGGCTTATCTTCAAAGGCGCTTATCGGCATTTTGGGGTTCGGGGTTTCAAGATGTGAGATGATGAGGGACTTTTACCCCTCGAACTCCTGAATGTCAATATGCCAACTTGACTAGATCTTGCGCCATGCGTCACTTGATCGGACGACCCAGATTTAGTCTTGAAATATAGGTGCTTTCTCTGACGCTATATATCGGGTAACTTGGTAGCCCTGAAATCCCGATGATTGTTGATCTGCTTCGTCGCTTGATCCTTTCCGTTGAAATCAGACTGCTCGCTCTCTTGATTTAATCCCGAAATGGACTTCTTCTATGAGTTTCACTCGGCGCTTATGGCTACGGCCTTTGAATAAAACTCATCTGACCGGTTTTCAAAACCCCACTTCTATGCATTTACACCAGAGGCCTAAAATCGGAGAGGAAAACACCCCTATACAAGAAATGTTGCTAACATTAGGCTCCATGGGGGATAGAGTCGTCCCTGTGATGCTCTAAGGACACATTTTTCAGTCCCAATGCCTTGCTATTGGGCTATGGAGTCAAGCTCAAAACATCCCGCTTCTGAAAATATAGGCCGAAAAGTAAAGAAAAGCAAACAAAGATACATGCTCAAAGGAGCTTATTTATATACAGTCCTAATGCTAATAAAATATTTTACATGGGACTAGGTGAAAGAAGACTTCCACCATAGCCATTCAAGTAGCTTCCTGGATAGAATCTCCTTCCTTCTGTCAATGATCACCAGCAGATGGTGTAACCGTGACAACAGAACGTCTACACTCTTCAAATTCTCCTCACGGGATGAATTTGATATGAAATAGGGTGGCTCCAAGGCATAAAGGACATGCCACTCCATGTATTCACTGACAGGGTCATAGAATGAGTGGCGAATTTCGGAAAATTGGCGACAGGCAGCCTCCTCTGCTACACAGATGTTCCCATGTGGTTGAATATATCTGACAAGCACAGGTGAGTGGACAACTGTCGCAGGCTCACTAATCTCGGGTGGTGGCTGCTCACTAACTGGCTCTGGATAGAAAAATAAATGTGCACTTAGTTTCTCTTCTGAATGACTAGGATGGCTGATTTCCTCATGATACTTTTATTTAGTGGATAGAGGATAAGGTTTTGCGGTCTTCTTCTTACCAGAATGATCATCAAAGCTGGGTGAGCACAAAACTCCCCCATCTTGTAGAAAAGGAACGATCTCTCGATCCTTCGATTCAATCCCAAATGTAAATACGTCATGGGAAATATCATGAAGGAAAAGAGAAGATTCCTCTTCCACAATGGCTTCTTCCTTTAAATCTGAGACAATAGACTCATTAGGGGCAGAAACTAACGTAGCTATGAAATCTTCAATAACCTCCTCAAAAGAGCTGCTAAGAACATGTGCCTCAAGGACTGGAAAACCCTCTCCATTTCCTTTAGATTGCAACCTTGCATGTTGGGCAGTGACAGATTTCGCCTGCTCTATCAGTTCACTCAGAGCATCTTCTTCCCCCAGTCTTCTATACTTACAGCCCTCATCATTACAGCCTCCATCTGACATAATCATATCTGGGAGGATTTCTTCTTCTTGTCTCTCCCATGGGTTAGATTCATAATGACCATAAACAGGACCCGTGGGAAAGCTTTTTTCATAATCGCTCTCAGTAGAGTTGCTAAGTGCATCTGCTTCAAAGGATGGGAAATCCTCAGCACGTTGTTCAACTTCCCACCTGTCAAGTCTGGCAGTGATAGATTTTATCAGTTCCATAACTCTGCCCGAAGCATCTTCTTCCTCCCTGGGATCTTCATAATCATCCATTGTAGAGATACCAAAATCATCTTCTTCAAAGGGTGGAAAATCCTCTGCACATCGCTCAGCTTCTCACCTGTCAAGTCTGGTAGCGATAGATTTTATCAGCTCCACAACTCCGCCTGAAGTAGATGAATGGGGAGGAGAAAGGACTGATTTATGATCCAGGTCATCAAGATCATCCTCATAGCCTACATAAGAGACAACTCTATCTTGTATACATTTGTTGTAGTATCCCTCACAACAGCTATGAAAAATCAACTCAGAGGGATAAAGCTCCTGACAATAGGCAGTGAAGGCTGCATGGAATTCACTGAGTGAAGAAATGCTAGCAGGGGGTAAATAATGATACCATTTACGAGCATCCCCTGCTAACGAGAACATGAACATTTTCAGTAATACATCCTCATGATGTATGTCCCACTGATGCATGAGTTCATAAAACTCACTGAGGTGCTGAGTAGGGTTGTCCTCTTCACGTTTTCCAAATATGGGCAAATAATCGCCCCATTCATTCGGAGAGGGGACAACATTAGGAAAACTAGGAATAGCATAAAAATTAAAAGGAGCAAACCTGCGAGCAAGGATTTTCTCCATATCGAACCAGTGGAGTCACCAATTGATCTTTGAATCATGGAGTCACCAGGTGAAAGATGCACAACTTTGAATGTGTTTGGTCCTTGTTCACCATCAAAGGCTAGATCATAATGTTGTTGTTACCCCAGGAAGCTTCTCAAGCTAAGAAAGCAACTGCTGAAACCTTCTCGAGAAAGCTCCTTAGGGTCAACTTTCAGGTGTGCTAATAGTAACCACAGCTGAAACAGTGATGTGAAAACCTTGGATTCGCCCCAGTGGAGTCACCAGGTGCACAATAGAAATATTTAAGGGCTCTGATTCCTGATGCACCTTTAGAATCAGAGGTTCAATGTCATCCTAATCGGGGAAAATCTTCAATTTCGTCCCTGGCAACAGCGCCAGAAATGTTGGCGACGGAAATCACTCCTGGATTGCAGCAGGAGCAGAGCCCGACACCCATCAGTTTTATGTCACGATAGTTTTAATGGGTGATCAAATGGGTAGAGACTCGGGGAGATATCACTCTAACTCATGGACTGGGTCTAGTATGTAAGTAATAAAGGAGGTCTTGATCTAACTTCAGTCAGTGGGTTCATTAAAAGATGAACAGTTGGAAGACTTGATAAGAAGAGTGGACAAACTACCTTGGGCAACAGGCTTTCAGCAGTTTGCGGAAGAAGGACTATGAATGCAAGATCCTCTTGGTTTAGGGTCTTAGGAAACTGAAAGGGGGACTTGACTAGATTCTCCAATTCCAAGTCATTCAGTGTTAGGAAAATCACAAGGACCGATTAGAGACAACGCGACTGTTATAGTGATCCAACTCTACATCATCCTATAACATCTACAACTCGACTGGATTCTCCAATTCCAAGCTGCTCTAACACGGTATAAACAAAGACGTGAAAGAAACTGACATTCATAAGACAAGAAGTCTCAAGAGTCCATGCATAACCAGAATAACAGTGCTTCATTAAAGATTTACAACCGGGAGCTTCGCTCAACCATCGATGCCTACAAAAATGGCAAAAACGCCTACATATACTCAAAACAACAACAACAGCAAAAACAAGATGTTGCATTAAAAACATTGCGTCTGCATGTCTTCTGACAGTCTGCGCATGCAGACTCTGGCCGATCGTGCACCCAAG
Source organism: Picea glauca (assembly GCA_000966675.3). Lineage (NCBI taxonomy): Eukaryota > Viridiplantae > Streptophyta > Pinopsida > Pinales > Pinaceae > Picea > Picea glauca. Next base: position 142,257 of record JZKD02S1675912.1, read on the forward strand.
ACAGACGCTATCAGATTTCGGACTGTCCTGTTGTAGATGATTCAACCAGCTTTAGTCCTTTGCTGGACTTTCTTTTTATGGCGGAGATGATGCCCAACCAGCAACAACAACCACAATAACTGCTTTCTTGGGACTAGGGATAGCCTTGGTCAACCCTACCTTCTGGGACGTGGAGGTATCCTCATGGTGCCACTTGGATCAGCTGAACGGTCTCTCTTTGGATGCTGCTTCGCTGGACTGCTGCGAGGGACCCCTATGGCGGATGTGAAAAAGGGTATGATGGGAGCGATGGCGTCAACATGGTGGAGGCGATGGAGAGGAAACGGGAGCGGTGATATAATCTAAGGAATTCCACGCGGTCTAAAAAGGAAAGAGGAGGAAGGTGTGTGGAGTGCGAGGGTATAGGTGGAAATGAAGTAAAAGGAATGATCATACAGGTGGAGGTGACTGGGAGTGAGAGGGACACATGGCAGGAGGCGAGAGGGTGATGAGCTAAGGAGGGGCCATGTGGATGGAAAGAGGGAAGTTGGATAGATGATGGGGGAAGAGGGTGGCGGTAGGTGGAGAACAAATGGCAATGGGGAGGATGAATCAGGCAGTGACACGACAGGAAGGGGGGGCCGCTAGAGTGAAATTCCATTCCGAACCCCCCCCTCCATTAAAGGCAGAACCGATGGGGGGGTCCGGAATTCAATACTGACTGTAGATCTAAGCATCGAGACTTGGGTCATCCATATGCGCTCAAACATTATCTCTGATTCCGAACCCCCCCCCCCCTTCTCGTTAAAGCCAGAATGACGGAGGGGGTGCGGAATTGGACTTTGTCCATGAATTTGAGTGCCTGGATCATAATCGTCCATATATGCGCCCTCTTTAAACTAAATGTGCCCAAGGCTCGCTGATGGATGAACAGTTGAGATGACCTCGGTGCGTTCATCATGAAAATCCCGAAGCGCCCCACTCGTGGCTCAACTATTGTGTCGTGTGTCCTTCAGATGGATGGTCAATATGGTATTTGATGTTAGGAGAGGGTTGCCTCCATTACCAGGCTCTCTTGATGTGACTGGGTGCTAGAACCATAGGCTTATCTTCAAAGGCGCTTATCAGCATTTCGGGGTTCGGGGTTTCAAGATGCGAGATGACGAGGGACTTTTACCCATCGAACTCCCGAATGCCGATATGCCGACTTGACTAGATCTTGACCCATACGTCACTGGATCAGACGACCCAGATTTAGTCTTGAAATATAGGTGCTTTCTCTAATGCTATATATCGGGTAACTTGGTAGACCCGAATCCCAATGATCGTTGATCTGCTTCGTCGCTTGATCCTTGCCGTTGAAATCAGACTGCTCGCTCGCTTGATTTAAGCCCGAAATGGACTTATTTTGTGAGCTGCACTCGACGCTTATGGTTGCAGCCTTTGAATAAAACTCATCTGACAGGTTTTCAAAACCCCACTTCTATGCGTTTACACCAGAGGCCTAAAATCGGAGAGGAAAACACCCCTATACAAGAAATGTTGCTAACAGAAAGAAAGAAAATTTAGTGAAAGTGAAGGAAGATAAGCTCTCTTGCAAGAATTTCAAGAAATAAGGGCATAATGATGAGCATTGCTGACAATTGCACCCGGAGAAGAGACTGAAGTGGTTCAAAGAGAGGAAAGGGAGGCAAAAATTTGCAACAACAACACGACCAACAAACCTGGGGTCAAATTCAGGTGATGAGTCTAAGATTACAACAATTGGTTTGACATGTAAAATTGGTGATGGTTTTGATTCAAGAAGGAAGTTTTTTCATATAAGGGTCATAATTAAACATACTGAGATCGATACATTGATAGATAGTGGATCTCAATCTAACTTAGTTTCAAAAGAAGTGGTTAAGAAATTGGTATTAAACACTAAGATGCATCACAAACCCTATTCACTTAATTGGATAACCAAAGATCACAAATTCCCCATAACAAAGCAATGTATCATAAAGTTTGCAATTACATCTAAGTATGTGGATGAAGTAATATGTGATGTGGTGTAATGTTCCTGACTTGACTAGTCTAGGAAACACTGTTAATGGGTGTGTAGGATCAAAAGTTTATAGCATATAAATGATCATACAAATAATAAACGTGACAAAGAACTGCAAAGTTTGTATTATGATATCTCTGGGGATTACAAAATGGCCGAATGCGGCTGAATAAACTGACAATACTCGACTAGATCAACAGACAAAGGATCTTAGCTGGAATACAAATAAGAAATTGTGGTTGAATAAAATAACAACACTCGGCTAGATCAAAAGACAAAAGGATCTTAGTTGGAATACAAATAAGCAACTAAAAGATAATACCTGGAATATGGGAGCATTGCAGAATCAATGAAGAATGATGGAAGACCTGAATGATCTTCCCGGTGACTAGGGTGTCTTTCAACACCGAAATCAGCCAACTGGTGTCTTCCTCCTGGAATACACTGAACTATCTCTCCTGAGATGTGCCTCTTCTCCTCAATGACAAGTCATAATCTGCATAATGAT
>JZKD02S1675912.1:152345-163010 GCA_000966675.3 Picea glauca
AAAAATTGCCTTGTAAATGTACATTGTAATTTCATTGTAAATCTAGACCATTCATTATAAGGTCGCAGATCTAACAGTAGAAATTATGTTAGGGTTTTTTTCCCTAGAAGGCAACCCTCTGTTATGAGGGAAATGTATTGTGGCTATGTATTATGGTGAGTATTGTATTCTGAGAGAGCAAACTGTGAGAGAAAAAAGAAGAAATTACAGTGGGTTTTGTTGTAGGTTGTATCCCTTCATTTGTTGGATAATAATAAAGGAAGGACCTGGCAATTTCTCTGGTGGACGTAGACCACACTGGGTGAACCACGTAAATCTGTGTCTCTCTTGTATTGTGTATCTTATGTGTTTTGTTTCCGCATTTGTTTTATTTTATTTCTCTGCGATCCTATTTTTCTAATCTTATCAACTTTGTTTATCAGCTTGTAGGCAAACCCTTTCCATGGCTTCTTTCATCCAAACCGATCTTATTACTAAGTGTTTCCTTTCAACTTCAGAGTCGAAGTATCCTTCCCTTCTCTTCTCGGAAGAGTGTTTTCTCTACTCTGCTATCTATAAGATCTGTCTTTGTCCCTGAATTATCTCATTTCTTTCCTTCCTCAACAAGTTTGCGTGGGTCTGAATCTCAATTCGTGACCAGGCCTTGAAGCCTTACAGATGGGTACCCTGCCCCATCTCCTCATTAACTCTTGAGGATGGCCTTCCAACTACCAGCCTGATTGGTAATTCATTTATGGGTCAGAGGACTGTTGAGCAATTACACCTAGTAGGTATTGGTCTAGTGAGGATCATCTCAACCATTCTTGGTTTCCCCTCACCATATCTCTCATAGAATCCATGGTATATCTTGGAAAACTTCCCCATTTCAACAGTTGTGCAAAACATATCAATTTCTATTAATAACAAAACATTCATACATTGACCCTTTTGTACAAAGGTTCAACAAATTAGACATTCACACATATTTAATCTGCCATGGTCTCTTGGCCAATTATAGTTATATTTACAAGTTGGGGGAAATAGGGGTATTACAGGAGTGGTGTCTCCTATTAACATAATGGTTATTTCTTTGCAGGATCAATATGCTTACTCGTTCGATCTTCCGCTCTTTTATGCAACATGTTGTGTGAGTGTGTGTATGTCAAACAACATGTCAAATTAGATCATTTATGGTATTTTGAAATTGTTTGAACATCTATAAAATATCCACTCCTCTTGTGCGTTATCCCACATTCATTATGAAGGTTGATTCATGAAAACATATGATTCCTAATATCCTTAATCTTTATGTCAATGCAGAGATTGATAAAGGAGTGGTGTCTTCCACTAACATAATATTTGATTTCTTATAAATAAAATATGCTTATTGCTTGATTTTCCCTTTTTTCCAAAAGTTTTATTCAATTAAAAGATGACACACACTCTATAATTATATTTTTACTAACATGTTATTGACATAGGATCTATTGCCAGTTGGACAATTACCTAGGGATAAATATCCATACTCAACTCTTTGCACCATAAAGGGATCAATCGCCTCATCCCAACTTCTTATATTGATAAAATAATACTTAGAATAAAACATCTCATTAATATTCACTTTAGATTCACTACCATTGTAACATGCGTTAAACCCCCTTCATGAGGAAGTTTCCCGATGCTACCTGGATAAATCCAACTATCACTCAATTCATGCGGTACATAAGGCAGTGAATCAATGATTCTTATAGGGCATGATTCTCAATGCAAGCCTAACCTCGACAACTCCAATGGGTGAATTGGTCCTGGACATAGAAATGCATGTACAAAAGGAATCCATTTTATTTTCAAAGATTTTATGTTTTTTAAGATTACATTGCACTTTGCAGCGATTGGAAGACAAGTTATCATCACCTTTTGATGAGGCCAAATTCTTCCTTACCCTCTAGAGTCTAACCAGAAGGTAAGTTATTCCTCCGGGAAAGAGCATTTGTTACCTTTCGGTGGAACATTGTCTTGTTATAGATGATAAGTAATTTTCAAGCATGACAATGAACAAAAGAAAATGAACGAAGATTGACATATTCAAGGAGAGAATCCTTAATTCAATATACAGTGATGAATATCATCCTCGTGTGATATGGGTGCTTCAAGTTAAAAAATCCATATTCAGAAGACTAGAAAACAAATGCAATTCGAGTGTTCTTTTTGGTTAAACAATCTATGATTGCATAAATGTAAAATGTCATTAATTTCATTAGTGCATTGCATGGATATCGCAATACAGTTTGGCTTTAATTGATGTTCTTGGGATGAGAAGAGTGGGGAAGAATTTCATGGTCGAAATTCTACCAGAATGTTTCGACCATTTCAATTGAATGGAAGTTTTAAATTTGGTTGGTTTCTCCTACAAACAAGAAAGTCATTTTCCTGATACCCACATTGTTAAACTTTAGTAGACACTGATAGAATTGAGAAAAGCATTGAACATGTTAGAACACTTTAGAACATTTCAAATAAAAATTAAAATTTTGAATTCTTTTGTTTTGATCTTTTAAAAATAAAATATGAAAAACTTAGGAATATCATTATTTTTAAAATAAAATATAAGATCGTTATATCTTGACAGGGCGCATCCATTTCCATCCATTAAATAGTTTTAGTCGACTGGATCAACGACTCTCATGATTTTGGAGTTCTAAAGTTGCGTAAAGTTTTAAAAAAAAGAAAGCAACAAAGCCACTTCGAGACTTCACGATTTGGGATTTTTAAACTCAAGGTGTTTAAATATCTAAAAACCCAGAAGTTGCGAAGCTTCGGAGTCCCAGAGACATGTTCCCATGAAAATAGTTTAAAATAAATCTATTGATGAGTCATAGGCCAAATGTCAATCTTTATTTGTACTGACACGTGGCACTCATTTTGGGCACTTTAGTCACATCATTCGCATGATTTTAGGGGACACGTGTCACTTACTTTGTATGACATGTCATCACTGCCACATCACTCCGGGAGATTTTCCTTCGAGAGATAAATCAAGAACAAATTCAAAGGAGCATCGAAGTACCGAAGTGTCGAAGTGTCGAAGTGTCGAAGCACCCATGATCAATATAATAAAACACTAAAGATTAATGAACTAAAGAAGTTTAATTAGTTGTAATTAACGATAAGTAATCACTCTGTGAATTCAGCCTTCAGGAGATATTCTTTGTTGTGCATTCAAAACTCCCGAATGTTGAACTATCGAAGTACTCACCGCACATACAAGCTCGCAAACTCCTAGGGCTCTGGAGTCCCGAAGTACTTAAAATTAAAAAGAGACCTTAAGACGTGATTAATTAAAACAAAAAAAATAATTAAGGTTTAATTAATTTCTCCGTGGATTTGGCCTTCAAGAGATATCTATTATTTTTCATTCAAAAATCCCGAATGTCGAAGTCCAAAGTACTTAAAATAAAAAGGTGACCTTAAACCATAATCAATTAAAATGAAAAAGTAATTAAAGGTTGATTAACTTCTCCATGAATTTGGATTTCGAGAGATATCCATTATTTTGCATTCAAAACTCCCAAATGTCGAATTGTCGAAGTACTTTTTCTTAATCATGATCATTAATAATACGTCCAGCTGGCTAGGGTAAAAGATTGGGAAAAATGTTGCTACCTCCAGGTAATAAATTCGACAGATTTCAAAATGATTACTCTGTTAATAGATCAAACTTCAAAGAATTTTTTCCATTAGAATCCGAAATTTTAACATTCAACATTTTGAGCTCATAGGTTTTGCTTCTCACAAGAGGGTTAACATCAACTTTTGAAAATCATGGCGTCGTGCAAAGTAGGAAAGAATCAATATTCATTGATTGAGGAATCAAGCCCAAATAAAAATGTCAAACCTTCCAAGTTTGTTGTTGCATTAATGAAATCATGCACAATTCAAGGATCAGAGAAAACCAAGTACATTCACGAACAAATAGAGGGCAAGTGAAGTGCCAACAAGCAAACGAAATCTCAGCGAAATCCAAAAATATCTTCATTGTATCTTTTAGTTTTGATTGTATTCTATTTTGAGATCGAAGAATGTGGAATGTCTAACTACTTTTGGTTAAGACATTTTTTTATAAAATAAACAGATGTAAGATCTATTACGGATGTCGAATGTAAAAAATAACTTACTGAATATCAATTAGAAAGAGAAGACAGATATTATACGTCTCATTTCCTTGAGTTATGTGTTTTATGTGTATTTCCATTTCCTAATCATATTTTCTTCACTCAATGGTTCTTGAAGATTGAAAGAATACAATTTAGTAATACATATATTGTGGTCTCTATATTGGAAGTTTGTTCAGTTACATTTTTTCCTCTACTATTACTATGAGTAAAACAAGACCTGTATCTGTGTAAGTTACCTCATTTGAAACCAACTATCAAAGAATCCTTCTTCATAATTCTTCTACTGCGGATGAGGTAAGATTTATTTGTATTTGATACCTTACTTTATTTTAACAGTATTTGTTAATCAATTCTACTTTTCATAAGATCAAAATTTAAAAAGACTTGAAGAAAGAGATACTTCCTCTATGTTTTTTAATCATTAAAATTCATTTGAAGTTGCATCTTAAAACTGAAGGTAGAAAATCATTACAAAACCAATTCTCTTAAATCTTTGGATGCCTAACACTATTCTGTGAGCCTAGAATCAATCTCAGGAACAACATCTTTTTGGTGTCATTGCCGGGGAATGAAGAAACAAAACTATTTTTCCCTAGGTGTGTGATAGAGCTCAGACCCGTTTCTTGATGGTGAACAAGTAATATGCATCAAACATAAGGATAAGGCTTGTTTTCATTTTTCACCTAACGACTCCTCAGTTCGAAGAATCCAAATGATTCACTAGTGACTCCACTGGTTTCAAGATGTCAAATTCTTTTTCTTCTTAGATCACTGCAAGGTTTGCTCCTTTGGATTTTACAAATGTTTATGATTGTCCAAACATTGTTCCTAATATTAAAGAATGGAGAGATATTCTTCCTAATTGTAGAGAGGATAAAGAGGATAATCCTACTCAACATCTATTAGAGTTTGATCAATGTATGGATCAGTTGGGTATTGAAAATGAAGATGTCTTGATGAAATTGTTCATGTTTAGTCTGAGAGGAGATGCTCGCAATTGATACAAATCACTTTCTCATTCCAATATTTCATCCTTGAAATAATTTCATGTTGCCTTTAATAAATATTGCAAGAGAATCTATCCAACTTAACTCCTTTTTGAAGATTGTTGTAATATAAAGTTCACAAAACACATTTATGGAGAATCAAAGCATGATTGTGGTTGTGATCAAACACAAGAAGATTCCCTTGATGCAGATCAAGCAGATGAAAAACATGAGGATCTGCAAGCTGATTTTGGTGAAAATGAAGATGACAATTTTGCAACTGAGAATGAAGAAATCATGGCAAATCCATAGAACATACAAGAAAATCAAAGTCAGATTTGTTGTACCAATGAAAGCAAGGAAGATATGTTTGTCCACAAGGAAATATCTCAGGTGAATGCTGATATAAATGTTCATGAAGTTTATTTAGAAGGTCAGATTTGTTGTAGCAGTGAAGAAAAAGAAGATATTATTGCAAGTGAAAATGGAGAAGTACCTATGGAAAGTTTTGAAATGAATTCATCTAAAAGTTTGCAGGATTGTGAAGCTTCTTCTAATTTAGATTCTTGTGAAGATACATATGAAATCGTCTAAGATGTATGTGTTGTCCAAAATGAAGATCAAGCTACTAGTATTCAATCATCAATGCTAAAGCCTCATGAAATGGAGCTTTTTGAAAGTCAAGATGCAGAAATGTTTTATAATCAGCCTATCTTTGATAAGTATCCAGAAGAAAAAGAAGAACATATTTCAATATCAGTATGCATTGAACCATACAAAAATTCTCCTTTGTTTGATGATTATGATCTTGAAAATGATGAGCAACAAATTACTTCTTTTCCTTCATAAAATTATATTCAGCAGAAAATTTATCAGTTGCACTGTGAAAGCAATCAACCTGTGTATGACAGTTTTGAAGAAGATTTTTTGGCATGCGATGAAGGAGATAAGGAGGGGTTGCTGGTGCAATTGATCTCTTCTTCCTGTTCAACAACTATTGAGAAACAAACTAGTGAGCCTCAATGTGACATTCTTGAGCCAGAAAAAGAAAAGATCAACAATGGAGAAAGTGTGCAAAGGCATCTCATGCAGTTTGAACAGTAGGAAGAGGTATGGGATGACTGCAAAAGTTTTATTTCTTTTCATTTCTCTGATACAATCGCAATTTATATGGAGTCAAAATGCAACATTAAATTTTCTGTCTTTGATTTCTTGAGGGAAGAATTTCAAAGTTGTAAGTACCTGCTTCCAAGATATTTTTCGAATTTTGTAGTTGCTCTTATCATTTTTGTGCTCAAGGATGGAAGCATAATAAAATTTGTTAGTCAGATATTTGCATGGTTGCTTTGAAATTTTTCTTATACTTGAGCAGATCAGTGAAACTGGTTAAAGTAGGAATTGTATATAAATAAGCTTGATTTTGAGCATTGGTGTGTAGTTTGGTTTTCAACTTGATGTAGTTTGCAGTAGATCAAAAGAATACATGACTCCATAGCCGAATGGAGGCACTGGTACAAAGTGGCTTTCAGTTTGCAGTATGTATAGTTCATTTCAGTGTGCATAAAGTATTTTCAGCTGTAGAGAACAAGGATGGGTTTCAGAGTAAATATTGCACAATCGACACACTCACAGTAATCATGACTCAACACTCATTTGTCCCTTCTTCGGACTCTTTGGAATCAAGTTATAAATGAATAAAATACCTTGTCCAAAACTTCAAAAGAAAACAAGTAAGAGTTCCTCCTCTCTCTTATTTCTTAAGTAAAAATGAAAATCTGATTAAAATAGATATGAGAGATATTTTCCCTCGAATTAAAGATAACGTCATCATCTAAAGAAAAGATTGGAGAAGTGGGGAAAATACAATCTGAGACATCATGTTGATTGGGTATAAGATCATCTCTAGTATGAAAATAAATTATTAAATATAAAAAATCAAAATGGCTAGATTAAACTCATGTGAAATTACGATTGTTCAGATTAAGATGTTTGAATGTTTGATATAATTATTTCTCCCTCTCTCCCTAGTTCTTTCTACAAACAATATTCTTTCTTCTTTCTCATCATATTGATCCTTGTAGAAATGATAAAACTTAGCCTAAAACTAAAAACTTAGAAGCATTTTTTTAAGATAGGTCGGGTGGATTTTTTTTATGTTTCTTTAATTTTAATTGAAAAAATGTGTAGGCTAATCCTAGTAAATTTAGCTCTGATATCAGATTTCAGCTGATGAATTTTCTCAAGATTTATCCCTGAAATGAATAATTTTTCCTAAAATTTACCTATAGGCGAAGGTATACTTAGAATTGGAAGAAAAACTAATCTCAGAGTATTCTTAAAATTGTGGACAGACCTTATTTCATCAAGATCTTAAACAAATGCCATCTCTTGTATCTTACATACAAATTGATTGCCCCCACTTCAAAGTAATAAAATCAAAGACAGATGGTGAAAGGAAATTCACAAATTGATTTCCCCCATCTTGTCCCAATAGAGATGATGAAAGAAAATTCATATATTGATTGCCCACATCTTGGTTAAATGAAATATTTCATTTTGAAGTGGTGAAAGGAAATTCAATTAAGGGAGATATAGATAACTTCACCGAGGTACTGAACAAGCTCGCTGGCAGTGAAGCAATATCTATGATATATGTAAGGTTGTCTTACACATCTATATAATATACTCTATTATTTAGTTCTATTTCAAAAATATTTATACCCTGAACCAATTGGGATTCCTTAAATAAACATATTTTACATCTGTATAACCTTGAAGAGTGAATAGAGTTGGTCAAAATCTGATATTTTTATTAAAATTACTTTGATTATCCTAAACAATTATGGAAGAAATTCTAAGAAAGGGAAACACTTATTAGCCTAGCTTGAAATCAATCACCAAGTGTGCTTTAAGATTTTTTTAGATGTGGTTATGTTTATTTTTCTATATATGATTAAATTTCAAATAAAACAAGAAAACATTATTTCAATAAAAGAAACAATAATGACTCCATTTACCTAATAAAGGCACTCGGTCTACTATTTTTTCGTGCCTCACAGGGAGCCACAATCCCCAGATGGAGCATATGTTAGAACACTTTAGAAAATTTCAAATAAAAATTAAAATTTTGAAGTCTTTTGTTTTGATCTTTTAAAAATAAAATATGAAAAACTTAGGAATATCATTATTTTTAAAATAAAATATATGATTGTTATATCTTGACAGGGCACATTCATTTCCATCCATTAAAGAGTTTTAGTCGACCAGATCAACGACTCTCGCAATTTCAGAGTTCTAAAGTTGCCTGAAGTTTAAACAAAAGAAAGCTACAAAATCACTTCGGGACTTCGCGATTCGGGAGTTTTAAACTCAAGGTGTTTAAAGATATAAAAACCCCGAAGTTGCGAAGCTCTGGAGTCCCAGAGACATGTTCCCGCAAAAATAGTTTAAAATAATTCTACTGATGAGTCATAGGCCACCCGTCAATCTTTATTTGTACTGACACGTGGCACTCATTTTGGGCACTTTAGTCACATCATTCGCACGATTATAGGTGACACATGTCACTCACTTTTTATGACACATCATCACTGCCACATCACTCCGAGAGATTGTCCTTCGAGAGACAAATCAAGAACAAATTCAAAGGAGCGTTGAAGTACTGAAGCACCGAAGTGTCGAATCACCCATGATCAGGATAATAAAACACTAAAGGTTAATGAACTAAACATGTTTAATTATATGTGATTAATGATAAGTAATCACTTTGTGAATTCGGCCTTCATGAGATATATTTTATTGTACATTCAAAACTTCTGAATGTCGAACTATTGAAGTACTCACCGCACATACAAAATCACGAAATCCCGAAGCTCTGGAGTTCTAGAGTCCCAAAGTACTTTAAATTAAAAAGCGACCTTAAGTCGTGATTAATTAAAACAAAAAATAATTAAGGTTTAATTAATTGTTCCGTGGATTCATCCTAGGAGAGATATCTATTATTTTGCATTCAAAACTCCAAAATGTTGAAGTCTCGAAGTACTTAAAATTAAAAAGTGACCTTAAATCATAATCAATTAAAATGAAAAATTAATTAAAGGTTGATTAACTGCTCCGTGAATTCAACCTTTGAGAGATATCCATTATTTTGCATTCAAAACTCTCGAATGTCAAACTGCCGAAGTACTTTTTCTTAATCATGATCATTAATAATACGTCTAGCTCGCTAGGATAAAAGATTGGAAAAAATATTGTGACATCCAGGTAATAAATTCGACAGATTTCAAAATGATTACTTTGTTAATAGATTAAACTTCAAAGCATTTTTTCCATTAGCATCCAAAATTTTAGCATTCAACATTTTGATCTCACGGGTTTTGCTTCTCACATGAGGGTTAACATCAACTTTTGAAAATCATGGCACCGCGCAAAACAAGAAAGAAGTAAGATTCATTCACTGAGGAATCAAGCCCAAATACAAATGTTGAAATTTCCATGTCTGTTGTTGCATTAATGAAATCATGCACAATTCAAGGATCAGAGAAAACCAAGCACATCCACGAGCAAATAGAGGGCAAGTGAAGTGTCAACAAGCTGAAAGAAATCTTAGCAAAATCCAAAAATATCTTCATTGTATCTTATAGTTTTGATTGTATTATATTTTGAGATCAAAGAATGTAGAATGTCTAACTAGTTTTGGTTCAGACATTTTTTGTATAAATAAACAGATTTAAGATCTATTCTGGGCTGCTTCTTGCCGAATGTAAAAGATAACTTATTGAATATCATATAGAAAGAGAAGACAAAGATTCTATGTCTTATTTCCTTGAGTTATGTTCTTTCTATGTATTTCCATTTCCTAATCAGATTTTCTTCACTCAATGGCTCTTGAAGATTGAAAGACTACAATTTAGTAATACATCTAATGTGGTCTATATATTGGAAGTTTGTTCAGTTACATTTTTTCCTCTGTTATTATTGTGAATAAAACAAGACATGTATGTGTGTAAGTTTCCTCATTTTAAATCAACTATAAAGGACTCCTTCATAATTCTTCTACTGCAGATAAGGTAAGCTTTATCTATATTTGATACTTTACTTTATTTTGTTTGTTAATCAATTCTACTTTTCATAAGATCAAAATTTAAAAAGACTCGATACTCCCTTTGTGTTTTCTAATCATTAAAATTCATTTGAAGTTGCATCTAAAAACTGAAAATACAAAAGTATTAAAAAATAATTCTCTCAAATATTTGGATGCTTATTCATTTGAAGTTACATCTTAAAACTGAAAGTAGAAAAACATTAAAAAACAATTATCTTAAATCTTTCGATGCCTCACATTATTATGTGAGCCTGGAATCAACGTGGCTTTATGTTATGATAACATCAATTTGATGTTTCCCTAAGTAACGCATTTCATATTTGACCAACTATATTGCTCAATTAAGTGGCAAGTGTACTCTTTGGAAAAGTGGGTGGAAAAGTTAAAACCCTGCGAAGACCACATAAAATTAAGGGTTGTG
>JZKD02S1675912.1:163702-189491 GCA_000966675.3 Picea glauca
GGGTGTGTTGAAGCAACTCCATACATGCATTCTTTCATCCTTACATATTAACATGAATATTCTAGGTTCATTAGGACCACGATTTGGATGAGGATGGGTATATTTTGAGATTCCATCCATAGTTTAGGGAACCACTTGTGGAGAAACCACTATCTGTTGTAACAAGTAAAAACGATAAGGCTTTGAGTTGATAATATCATATAGAGATCACTGCAAGTACTGCTTCGCATCAAATATCTCAAGGGATAGAGTTTCTGTGATTTCAAACGCTTTACATTGTATAAAAGAATATCATATAGAGATCACTGCAAGTACTGCTTCGCATCAAATATCTCAAGGGATAGTGTTTCTATGATTTCAAATGCTTTACATTGTATAAAAGAGGATACTCCTGACAAACTTCAAGAAGATGTTATTATAGAATAATTTTAACGCTCTAATGATCACAGTGATGGATATTTTGCTCCATAATCATGATAATGTGGAGAATTTAGTATGCCAATTATGTGGCTGTGGTTGAAATGAGGAAGAGACAAAGAATGCAAGAAAATCTAGAGGAGAACGCATTCAAACAGTTTAATATGAGATCACACTCGTACATATCTAATTGAAGGAAATCGTGGGCTTTGTCCTTATTCAAGAAAGAAAAACTGCAAATTTAAACAAGTGCAAAATCAATTTTTTTTTTTTAAATATTGCTTATAGAAACTTACAATTGTCCCTTCGGCTGAGTTGCCGCCATATGAGGGGTGTATTTATGTTGTCAAAATTAGCTATGACTTTCACCTAGTCTCATCTGCACCTTCTTGAGTTCTTGAGGGGGGTTTGAACTTGGGTTTTTGCATTAATACAAATCCGATCAGATTGTTGCTTGTCGCTAAACTTTGTTTTGAATGCAAAGAGTTGCTTCACATATCATTAGACAAGAATAGACAGGATTTGTCTAGGGAGGGTTCATTGCTAATTCCTTGGGTTATTTACTAGAATCAACTCAAATGCAAGGAGGTGTTCAGGGTGTTTCTCTACTAGATGCCTCTGAAAAGCCCACCGTCAGCTCAAAAAGAGGTTGGTTCGGGGGAGGTCTTAGGGACACCTGAGATGGAAGATGTTGGAAAGGAAGTTGCTTTGGTTTTGGAAAGTGATGTGGAGGTTGTTCGTCAATCTATTATTAGTGGGGCGGAGAGCTCTCTTGTTTTGAGTCCTACAAGGTTTCTCCCTGGTCCGGTGGGTTATTCTATTCCCGATAGGTGACCTCACTTCAGTGGAAGTGGCATCGTGAACCTACATATTGATTTTACTAGTGCATCTCCTTGTTATCCTCAAGATGAAGTGAATTCTAGAGGTAAGATCATCTGAAATTTAATTCCTTTGAATTTTGTTCCATCCCCAAACAAAATTTTATTCCCAGGTTGTTGGTCTTTTGTGGGAGATAAGAATGTTTCTATGTGGGGAAATGAGGCTTTAATGGAAGGTCCTCATGGGAAAATTCTTAGCTTCCAACCTCATTGTTTTTGGGAGTCCCTTGGTTCAAAATCCGATGGGTGTCGGTCTGGCTTCCATGGTTGAGATACCTTCTCAAAGTCTGAAGGCTTTGCTGTAAAGTACAACTTGGGGCTGCATAAAGGTTTTCTTGATGTTTCAACCAATGGTTTCTCTGGGGATTTAGGGTTGAATGTTGGTAAGAGACCTAAATCTTTGGGAAGAGGGAGAAAGTCTTATATCCACTTGGCACAAGAGAAAGTTGTTTGTGATGTTGTAGCTAGTAGGCAATTGTATTTAGATGGGTTTATTAGAGAATAAAATACCCCTGAAAGGGTTACTCAATGATGTTTTTATCCTTTAATTGTAGAGGGTTGGCTAGCCCCTCCAAGAAGCTAGCATTAAGAAGGATTGTGGAAATCCACAAACCAGATGTTTTATTTTTACAAGAGTTAACATGTGAAGGTGGTCAGATTGTGGGAAAGTTGGAAACCTTGTTGGGAGGTTGGGAATTTTGCTTTGTTGATGCCCAAGGAAGATTTGGGGATTTTATCTTAGGTTGGCACAAAAGGTGTTTAAATTGTTCTCATAGTTGGTCTGTTTAATCAGGTTTGGGGCTAGAGATCTACTCTCAAGAATTGGGAAGAGAATTGTTGGATATGAATGTTTATGGTCCATACAATGATAGGGTTTTTTTTTGGGAGAGGTTATTCTCAAAGGATTTATGAAGAGGGGAAGTATTATCCTAAAAGGGGATCTGAATTTTTCTTTGGGGAGAGTAGAGTTATGGGGCCCAAATGCTCAGGCAAACTATTTATCTGATTTCTTTGTGAGAAAAAGATGGAGGATGTAGGTTTTTTTGATGTGGAACCTACCAAATTTAAATCTACTTGGAGAAATAAGAGAGTGGGTTATGTAATGTACCTCAATTTCGTCATAAAAAAAATAAATTCTTCTAAGGCACATTATCCTTAAATTCCTTAAAACAAACTTACAATAAAAGAAAATAACCCTTTGATTTTCATTGTTAAACTCTGGTATTTTGCTCAAATTATGAATGTCAACGATGACATTACTACCTAGTCCCACCATCTAACACTTTTCTTTCAATTCGTGATTCATACTAGCATTTATAAGTGGGTATATGTTTATACTTAGTATTAGCTTGGAATTAAAAAAATATAGGCATAGGACTTAGGGTCCTACCCTCTCCCCTAAAAAAAAACATACCTCCATACCTGCGTGCAAGGTTAACTCCAAGACTATGCGAATAAGACTTACATAAATGTATTGGGTGTCAGGATTATATACCTTAGCTATATGTTGGTTTAACATAAGATGTTTGGCCCATTGATCGATGACCAAAGTCATTGACAGGCATTCTCGGTAAAGATTTGGTTGGGTAATAATTCTTCACTCGACACACGGCCTAACGGTTCTTCTGGTTAGCAACCAAAATCCTATACTAACAATTCCTTAATACTATCATATTTGAATGATGTCTAACCAAACTGGTGCTTACTGAACTGATAGTGGTTAGGGCTAAAGATTTCCAAGCATAGGATTTCGAGGAAATCCACCCTTTACTTTGTAATTCATTAAAGATGACAGGAGGGTTTATGTCAGTCGAGAGTTAAACCTCTGACTGACCATTAATGGAGGTAGGTGAGAAACGAGGGCCATCCCTGTACCTCTATCCAATCCAAATGTGTCAAGTCAGTTCCATCACATGGTCGCACTTCCTGTTGTACCCTCAGCATTCATTCTACGTGGGATGCGAACTTTAGGGTTACAGAAGTTGCTCATTTGTCATTCTTGTGAAGCTATTCCGAAGTTGGGCTTTGCGTTCCTATTTGTTTTCTTGGCGTGGGGAGAATGGTGGCTTGGAGCACCTCCCTAGACTGTCTCACTACCAGTAAGTGTCTCTTTTATCGTTATACATTCTAGTCAGTCGTTCTACAAGGTTTTTGGCATTCTGTTCTTTGTATTCCTTTCCACGAGTTCACACAGGTCTCATTTTACCATTCGTTTGCTCTTAGGTTTAGTCGTCTTCTGCATTCACTTATTTCTATCTTCTATATTACCCGGTGTGAGTCTCTTCGAGGCTTCACTGGCCTATAGCCCAGAATTCCATCTAGGTTAGGAATTCGCACTATGACTGCATACTATAGATATTCACGTTATGGAAATTTCATTTGGCAAGTTTTCAAATAATGTTTTCTACCCTGGTTGGATTTTTACTAGGGCCCTTTGTTCCCCATCTACTCGATGAGTTCTTATGTCTGAAAAATTAGAATGTTTTTTCTGAAAGTTCCCTTCGGCACAACCATGAATACATAGGCATTGTATCCTGCGTTGTATATTTACAATATTGGGTCATCCTTTTCGTGCCAATTTTCTTAAAGTCTAAGCGTATCACAGGGGTCATACGAGTCTGGTAATTCGGCATAGTGTGGACTCTGTGTCTACTTTTCTTTAAATAAACTCTTCTTAGATGGTATTAGATAGACTATAATGGTGTTATTTGACTTATGGATTCCAATTTCAATGCTTGCAATTAGAATAAATATTTGGTCCATTCTCGTTATGTGACCCACGTATTTCAGATTTCACTGTAATTGTCCTTTGTATATTATTTTCCTGCAATGACTTTCGATTTGTTTAATCTGGTTCTTATCACTAATGATGGGACCCTGTGATTGTGAGGGTACTCATCAGGGAGTCTTGGGCTCCTCCTCCCCTTTCGTTCTGGGGCGTTACTCAACTCATTGCAACAGTGACGGATATTGGATTCCTCAACTCCATGTTATGTATGACTCTACAATTCCCTTCCTGTTATTAATCGTTTTATTATATTCGCCTTATCTCTGTTGTACGGTTATTAAAGGTATTTTACGCAATCTTGTGCAGGGGTTTCAGCCACACGAGAGTTATGGACGCCATCCTCTTCCACCTACATAAGAGGTATTCGAGTTCCACCTCGCCCCTTTCAAGGAGGGTCCTAGGCAGCTAATGGTTGAAGAGATTTAAATTAAAGCGTCATCTCTGTGGGTGAAGATTTTGTTTGTTTTAATGCTAGTTTTTACCTTTGCTACTTTCCTCCATGACCGAGTAAGAGAGTCAACCCTAATTTGTATATTTGGCCGAATGATTATCTCAAACTTTACTATGTCATTATTCGAAACATGATTGGAATGGAAAATACAAATAGATTTTCTTGGCATAATGGAACTGTTTTTCAAATTTCTGGAATAATATTGTGAATAATACACATTGTTCTTCATTCCTATGATTTTACTTTCGACCTTTATCACAGTAGATCCTACGCATAAAGAATAAAAAGGATTCTGGTTGTATTAATTCTTTTGTTTACTATTGTAACGTTTTAATCTGGAACTGTAAGAAAATTAGTCTGAACCATTCGTTCCCCTACCGAACTGTACTCAAGGACTCCTGAATCATTAATCTCTCTTCTGAGCATCGATATTGTGACTATCTGAAACTATTTGTTCCCCTGCCATAGTTAGTATTGATTGGATCTAAGTAATAGGTAATTAAATGATCTGAGTCTATCAGTGTAAACAGATTATAGATGTGATTCTGTAAATATATCCGGAGCATTTTCTTTATATATATACGACCTTTCTTTTGATACTTTGATTGTACAGTGATTCTATATAACTGTTATAAAGTTTACATATTAATTACATAATATGTGCGTTGAACTTTATAATTATGCATTGCCATGCATATATTCATAATTGTATTCATATAGCTATACATATATACTTCGTGAATCCTTATCATAGTAGAGTTTCATCCTAATTTGGGTTTTTAATCTGCACAGGTTGAATTTTAATACAAAGCATGAATATCTTATAAGCGTATGCATTTTATGACATGTAGAAATTTCCAGAATTGGTATTATGTATCTTCTTGGTTAATTTATTATTTTATACAAGATAACTCTATCCTGCCACGACTAATATACAATGGCTTTGCAACACTATTTACTATTTACATCTATTCCTACCACAGATAATACACAATCGCTTTATAAGTCCATTTATTTACATAATAGTTATGTTCCTACAACAGATCACCTACGGTAATTAAATAGATGCATTATTTAACAAATTAGAGGGTTCCTACAGCAGATAACATGCCATGATCCTGTAGATGCAATCTTCAATAGAACAGAATTATTTTTATAACAAGTATCATACAGTAACTCTATAATTCCATTTATTCACATATGAATAATAGGGTATACATATAGAAGTAGAAGGCATGTATAATCATTTCAACAATACCAATATAACAAGAGGGTAGAAGATGAACATATCTAGATAAGTACTGGAACAACAAAGGGAACAACCAGTTTCCTCCCAACCTTAGAACAGGGCAGCCAAATCACTTGTCATGTTCACCCCCTAGCCTGACCATGAATCCATGAGGGCTAACTTGGAATTCCTCCTCAGCAAATGTTTTTCAGTTTCAGCAGTCCTCTCCTTGTCTTACACTCAAAGAGTAGTGTTTGTAACAGCAAGAGATAGCTTCTTCTTTTTTTCCCCAGCATACTACGCAGCGCCCTACCTCCTCACATATGCCATATATCCCTAAATCATTTTTGCCTGAGTCTTTTTCTCTCCCTTGGAAATTTTCGCATCTTTCCAGATCCCTGATTTTCAGGGGCTTCCCATGGCCAAATTCTTGATTTGCCACTTGTAACAATCAGCCCTGAGGTAATTCCAACATGTTCCCCACTCATGGAGTCATGGTCAACTAATTTCAACATGGTTGTTCCATTTGTCTTCCAGTAATAATTATAAAATATTTTGTTTCATACAAGTGTCATAGTCAAGTAGTTAGTTGGGTCCAATCAGATCTCTGCCCAACAGTCATAATCATTAATTACAATTAACCAAATTTGGAATTCGGAATTGCCATAAATGGAAGAAAAAAAAATTCCAATTTCGAATTTACCAAAAACGGAATAATTTTCCTAAGAAATTTCAAATTCAAAAATAATTTATTTTTGGGGATGTTACAGTTTAGATAGGATTGCTAAAAGGATTGATAGATGTTTGGTATCAGAGGCCATGTTGGACGATGTTTTTAAGTGAGCCAGTGGGTTAGTTTTGGTGGGGATTCATGTAATACCCAGAGGATGTGCCCCAATTATGTCAATGTATTGTAAACATGTTTTATAGGATGGTGAGCCAAGTGTATATAAGTTGGTGGGATTATGTGTTTATTAGGCCAGAGAGCCTAGGAGTTAAAGGCCAGGAGCCTGTTTTTGTATATGTAATTATGCATATCATTAATATAATATATAAACATCGTTGTGTGCCGACCGACCACAAAGAAAGAGTGATGGGGGACTAAACTTCCACAAAATGGGTAAGAGAAAGGGGGTTGAAAGGTTGGAAGAGGGGCTAATATTGAAGGCTTAAGTCCTTGGGAATAATAATTTATTATTATTCCAAAGTGGTGTGAAAGGTATGCTTTTATCCTAAGTCCTGGGAGAGGCAATGCATGCAGCTCCAACGTGTGCAAAAGGGAATGCATACTTGATGGAGTGCATGCAACTTCATGGGAGACATGTGTCGGCGCAGGCACATGCAATTTAACCCAAGAATTGAGCCGTGATGGGGATCTGTCCTCCATTTTTCTGTCCACTGTTTGAACCGTGTTACCTCTATGATCGACCTCTGCTTAATTTTCTTGTCACGCATTCTTGATAACCAGAACTGGAAGTCGACCCATGTATTCCTGTGAATCCCATGGCCTCTATATTCGACCTTTGCAATATTCACGCACGCATCTGAAACCCGAAACCATGAGTTCATCCTATGATGTTTTCCTGAGAAGCCAACGCATCCTCAGTCTGTACCCGTTTTACCTCTACGTTGGACCTCTGCATAACCACGCATATCCGAGAAACCAGTTGGGAGAGAAAGGTCGACCTGTGTGTCCTATGAACCCAGGTTTATCCACACTGCAAATCTGAGTTCGTGCTTAATTGTTTGGGTTGCTGTCATCTGCAAAACCTGAGCATACCGTAATTGTCTATGTCGTGTGTGTTATAACTGTGGGTTGTTGTGGCCACGCAGTCCCTTGGATAAGTGTGATTTTCTACCATCATTTGTTCCTTACTGAGCCTTACTGTTGTCCTTCTTGTGTTGAAATGGAGCTGAAGAAGTAGGTTTTCAGGCATGTGTGCAACACTCTCTCCAGGTGAGGGAGGTGGTTGTGGTTGAAGAGGCAGGTTTTCAGGCTTGTGAGTGACTCTCTCCAGGTGAGAGAGTGTGCGGAGGAAGTGAGAACTCCTGGAAGGGGTCTTGTAGCTACCACAGAGCTCGGAGAATTCTAGTCCAGCCTGTTGTTGAAGCCCCAGGCAAGGGAGATTTAGCATCCGAAGGACTATCCTGGTGATAGTGAAGGTGTATACTCCTGGGGTGGGACAGACGTGTGGAGAATGAGACTTTGTGAGAAGTGGGCATAAGTGGCTTCTGGGATAGAATCCATCCTCATAAACTGTGTGTCTTCCTTTTGACCTTGCCTAGCCTAGGATTCCCTTGCCCGGTGGAGCTTAGTCCCAGCTCGGGGGTGACCTACTACTGAGAGTGATGAGCAGCACGGTCTAAGGCTAGGAGGTTCGTGGAAGGTCTGCACGCAATTGGTGGTGTTACGCCAGTTTAAAAGATAAGTATTAATTTTGTACTTAATTTATATGTGATGCATGTCTGTGTCTTGAAATGTTTATCATGTATTCTGTTGCAAGTTTGAATTGTTGTTAATTCTATATAAGTCTGTATGACAGCAGTAAACTGTAACTCCATGTTAAATGTGTTAATTTGATTTAATGCATAATATTTATAAATATATGTATGTATATTCTGCATAGTAGTGTTTCTCAGCAGTGGGGTTGATGGTCGAGGACATTGCAATATGGTATCAGAGTCATAGTTTCAACGCTGAGCCTAGATGGGTCGGATAAGTGGTCTTTGGACCCAAGGTTTCGAGTGGAAATGGTGTTCGGATGGAACCAATTTCTAACCTTAGAATGTTTCTGAGTGCTAAGGGGGTTACTTGGTCGTGTTACAAAGCTCAGGAGGAGTAGCGGTAGAATAAAACCATAGCAGGCATGGTATTTGACCATGGAGAGAGAGAGCTCAACACTTGGGGTGTTGGAGCTGTAGGATCTGTTTGGGAAAAAGGAAAGTCCTTTAAAACCATCAGATCTGGAAAAGGTGCAGGAGGGTTATCCTGGAAGCCTATCAAAGTTCGGCAATCGGGAGAAGTGGGGTACGTTGAGGCACAAATTTCCTAAGTCTGAAGCTCCAAATTTCTGAAAGAGATCTACATCGTAGATCTGAGGGGAGAAGCTTGACAGTTAGATCTTGGAGAATCTTCGCACGGGTTATTTGCGAGAATCCTTCGAAGTTCATAGATCGAAATATTTAAAGTGAAGAGAAGTGAAAACCTCTGAAGAAAGAAATCGCGAAGTGGATCTCGACCGTTGGTTGCGAGAGAGAAAAAGACCGTTGATTATCCAGGGAGACTTCGGAACTGTGGAAATCGGGAGAAGGGGAATGTGCTGACGCACAAACTTTCGAAGCCTGAAGTTTCGAAGTGAAAGGGTAGATGTGGTGGGGCCGGATGACGTCGCCTGGGGTGACGTGGACCTTTCTAGGTGTACCACATTCCATCGCCTTAGTTGGTGACAGTTGTACTATGTGGGCCCGGAGGATAGAGAAGCCAGAAGTTCATAATTCGGGAGATCGAAAGGGAAGCAAGCGGGAAAGCTTCTAGAAACTAAAGTCCCGAAGTTTCAAAGACCTGAAGTCCCAGAAATTAGATGCCTGAAGTTCCATAGTGAGTGTCATCCGTCAGATGTTGGGTAGGCATGGACTGTTGATCCACTATACTTCGTGAGTTCGTTAATTCGAAACTCCGAGAGTGTTGTGATGTATTATGAAGACTTTGAAACCTGAAGTTCTAGTTAAGCACCTACCGATCTAGTGACTGGTCGCAATCCATGGTCACAGGGGTTGGGGCTAAGAGAAAAGGGCTAAGGCCTAAAATTGTTACAGAGCCGAGAAAAGCTCGGAAAATTTGTGAAATCTGAACGTTTTCTGTAATCAAATTTCTTTATGAGTGTTGTGGAATTTTTTAAGGAATGATGGCCTGACAAATTCCGGTTGTCTGCACGTGTGTTTGCAGAAGTTTAGTGAGTGCCAAAACCGATTAGAGTTGCCACTGAGTGCAAAGAAATGGAGGAGACATAGAATGCTTCCAGTTTAGGGAACGAAGCTAAATGGATGGATGTTCACTTGGGAGTTGAAGGATCGAACTCCAATGGGCATGGAGAAGAGATAGATAAGGAAGGGCATATGATGAAAATCATTGAAAGATTACAGAAAGATGCCCAAACACACTGAGCAGATAGCAGAAAGCTCATGAAAGCTAAGGAACAGCAGGTAGAATTCAACTTAAAGTTGATGAAGAGTCTGGAGAGAATATAAAAGAAGTTGGACAAGGAGAAAGACTCGAGCAAAACAGGGAGTCACCAGACTTCTAAGGGTATAAGATCAAGGAGTGTTGGTAGACACCATCATCACTCCCAAGGTCTCTCCAAGAGGAGGGCACATAGTAGTTCAAGCCCATCTCCTACCAGAAAACACAGGAGATTTGGAGTGGATGAACTAAAGGGTGAAATGAACAAGATTAAGCCTCCTACGTTTGATGGAGAACATAAGAAGGAGGAAGATGTCGAAACATGGTTGCTTGGCATGAGGAAATATTTCCAACTGCAAAATTGTTCCTCTCATGCAGAAGGAAGAATTGCAATGTATCAACTGAAGGGAAAAGCATCCATGTGGTGGGATCAACTTGTGCAGGTGAAGCACATTAGAGAGAAAGATATTACTTGGAAAGAATTCAAGAGGTATTTCAAGAAGAAATACTTGACTAAAAGATACTATGACAAAAAGATAAAAGAGTTCTTTGAACTCAACCTTGGTAGTATGACCATTGATGAGTATGAATGAATATTTTTGGAATTGCTAAAGTATGTCCCGTTCATCAAAGATGAGACTGTCAATATTCAGAGGTATCTAAGTGGATTTCCACCTTCCATTGGTGACAAGATTCAGTATGATGACCCTAAGACTATGGAAGAAATGATAAGGAGGGCGAAATGCTTATATGAGCAGCAAGGAGAGAAGCCTACTTTCTGGAAGGCTTGGGAAGACAAGAAGAAATTCAAGATGGATCAGAGGAAGAAGGGAACTAAGCCACCCTTTTTCAGGAATAGTCCTTAGGGACAGCCATCTTTTAGAGAGCCCAAGAAGGCTGAAATGGGTGGGAAAATGCCAAGACCACCACCTATGGAATGTTGGGGTTGTAAAGGGAACCATAGGTACAGATATTGCCCCCACAGAAATGGAAAAGTGAGAGTTGTCCATAATGTTCAGCAAGATGAAACAGTGGAGGACATGGGCAGTAGAATGCCAAGGATCTACGCAGCCCTGGACAACAAGCAAGTTGAATATCAGTCACACATGATTGAAGTAGAAGGTATGATCAACAACCATGCCTTTACTATTTTAATTGATTCAGGGGCTAGCCATAGTTATATAGATCCTAGAGTGGTGGAAAGTTTGAAATTGTCGAGAAGAAAACATGAAAAGTCTTGGTTAGTGCAGCTGGCTACAGGAACCAAGAGAAAAGTCACTGAGTTAGTTAAGTCTTGTCTAGTGGACATGAATGGACTGAGCACAAAGACTGAATTGAATGTTCTACCTTTAGGTTCTTATGACTGTCTAATTGGGATGGACTGGTTGGACCAACACCATGCCATCCTAGACTATCGTAACAAGGCATTCACTTGCCTAGATGAGGAGGGGAATCAGAGAACAGTCCAAGGAATTCATAGAGCTATTGCTATCAGAGAAATCTCAGCAATGCAGCTGAAGAAGTGCTACAGGAAAGGTTGTCAATTATTTTCAGCCCTTGTGGAGGAAACACCTAAGGATAAGGTGTCGAATATTGAAGATCATGCGGTACTAAAAGAGTTTGAAGATGTATTCTAGGAAGTACTCGGATTACCCCAGAAGAGAGATATCGACTTATCTATAAACTTGATTCCTGGAGCAGCTCCAGTGTTGAAAGATCCTTACAGAATGAGTATGTCAGAGCTTAAAGAACTGCAATTGCAACTGGAGGAGCTCCTAAGGAAGGGGTATATACGCCCAAGCATGTCACCTTGGGGTGCCTCGATCCTATTCATGAAGAAGAAGGATGGGACACTGAGATTGTGTATCGATTTCAGATAGTTGAACAAAGTAACTATAAAGAACAAATATCCTCTGTCGAGGATTGATGACCTCTTCGATCAGTTGAAGGATGCGAAGATATTTTCGAAGATAGACCTCAGGTCGGGATATCACCAGGTAAGGATAAAGGATGAAGACATCAGCAAGACCTCCTTTAGAACAAGGTATGGTCATTACGAGTTCACAGTGGTGTCATTTGGGCTGTCAAACGCATCCGTTGTTTTTATGTGCCTGATGAATGGACTATCTAAACAAGTTTGTCATAGTCTTCCTGGATGACATCCTGGTGTATTCCAAGTCAGAGGAAGAGCATGAACAACATTTGAGGATGGTGTTGCAAGTGCTAAGAGAGCACCAACTGTATGCCAAGTTGAGCAAATGCTCATTTTATCAAAAACAAATCCATTACTTGGGGCATATTATTTCGAAGGATGGGATAGTTGTAGATCCTGAGAAGATTAAGGCCATCAGAGAATGGTCAGCGCTAATGAACGTGATGGAAGTCAGATCCTTTATGGGTCTTGTTGGTTATTACAGAAGGTTTATCGTAGGGTTCTCTAGGATAGCTCACCCTATCACTTCCTTGCAAAGGAAGGAGAAGAAGTTTCAGTGGACAGAAGATTGTGAGAAAAGATTTCAGCTATTGAAGCAGTTGTTAACCAGTGCTCCAATCCTGAGGATCGTAGACCCAAATGAATATTTCATGGTGTGCACAGATGCATGCAAAGAAGGACTGGGAGGAGTCCTCAGTCAGAATGGATTCGTAATTTGTTATGAATCCAGAAAGTTGAAAGAGCACGAAAGGAACTATGCAACTCGTGATTTGGAGTTGGCAGCCATAGTACATGCTCTAAAGAAATGGAGGCATTACCTCATGGGAAGTTGGTTCGAACTAAGGACAGACCATAACGGTCTCAAATATTTGTTTGATCAACCAACTTTGAATGCTAGGCAGAGTAGATGGTTATAGTTTCTTTGTGAGTATGATTTTGATTTCAAGCATATCAAAGGAAAGGAAAACAAAGTGGTTGATGTGCTCAGCAGGAGAGTGCATGAATTGCATGTTACAGCCATTAGCATGTACCAAACTGATATTAAAAGAAAAATTTTGGAGGCTGCAAATATAGATTTGCAGTATAGGGATTTGGTAGCAAATATACAGCAAGGTAAGATGCCATAGAAAGTGGAGAATTAAAAATTGGAAACTGACAGAACACTTTTGTACAAGAACAAAATTTATATACCTAATGTCCAGGACTTGAAACTTGTGATTTTGAATGAAATGCATAATGTGCCTTATGCAGGTCACCCTGGATATCAGAAAACGGTGGCAGCAGTCAAAATCCATTACTTTTGGCCAGGTATGAAGAAAGAGATTGCAGAATACATCGCCAGATGTATGGAGTTTCAAAAGGTTAAAGATGAGCACAGGCACCCAGCATGGTTGCTGCAGCCTTTACCCATTCCTGAGTGGAAGTGGGAGGTAGTGACAATGGATTTCATCACGAGATTGCCCAAAACAAGCAAGCAAAATGATTCAATCATGGTGGTAGTGACAAGCTTACGAAAGATGCCCATTTCATTCCGTTAAAGACTACTCACAAGGAAGCGGATGTTGTTGACCTCTTTATGAAGGAAATGGCACAATTGCACGGAATTCCCAAGACAATTGTGTCTGACAAAGACCCAAAATTTACCTCAAATTTCTGGAAAGGGTTATTCAAGGGGTTCAGAACAAATCTAAACTTTAGTACAGCCTATCATCCTTATTCGGATGGGCAAACAGAGCGGGTGAATCGAGTAATAGAAGACATATTGAGGATGTATGTCATGGACAAACCATCGAAATGGGAAGACTACCTACACTTGGTAGAATTTGCATACAATAATGGGTAGCAAGCAGCATTGTAGATGAGCCCATTTGAAGCACTTTACGGCAGAAAGTGAAATACTCCAGTAAACTGGGATAATCCAGTTGATAGAGCAGTGGTTGGGCCGGAGTTGCTCAAGGAAATGGAAGAGCAAATGCTAAAAATTAAGCAGAATTTGAAAGATGCCCAAGACAGGCAGAAAAGTTATGCTAATAAGAACAGAACCCACAAAGAATTTAAAGTGGGTGACCATGTTTCCTGAAAGTGAAAGCTAACAGAAGTTCCCTAAAACTGGGAAACTGCTCCAAGTTGGTAGCCAGATTTTGTGGGCCATTTGAAATCCTAGAAAGGATTGGACCAGTTGCATATATGCTTGCATTACCTTCATCCATGACTGTACATAATGTGTTTCATATATCATTGCTTAAGAAATATATACCTGATGCTAATCATGTTATCGGTTGGAATGTGATTCAGGTGGAGCAAGAAGGTGTCTTGCAAGTGCTTCATGTGCACATATTGGACCAAAAAAGCAAACAGCTCTGGAATCAAGCCATAGGACTTGTAAAGGTCCAGTGGACCTGGTACGGTCCTAAGGACGCGACATGGGAGCATGAGGATACTATGTGGGTAGAATACCCACATCTTTTTGAATATTTTTAAAATCTTGTTGATGTTGTGTAAAAGTTGCACTGAGGATAGTGCAAAAATAAGGGGAGGAGATTGTAATACCCCAAGGACGTGCCCCAGTTATGTATATGTATTGTAAACATGTTTTATAGGCTGGTGAGCCAAGTGTATATAAGTTGGTGGACTTATGTGTTTATTAGGCCGGAGAGCCTAGGAGTTAAAGGCCAGGAACCTGTTTTTGTATATGTAATTATGCATATCATTAATATAATATATAAACATCGTTGCGTGCCAACTGACCAAGAAGAAAGAGTGATGGGAGACTAAGCTTCCACATAATGGGTAAGGGAAATGGGGTTGAAAGGTTGGAAGAGGGGCTAAGATTGAGGGCTTAAGTCCTTGGGAATAATAATTTATTATTATTCCAAAGTGGTGTGAAAGGTATGCTTTTATCCCAAGTCCTAGGAGAGGCAATGCATGTAGCTCCAATGTGTGCAAAAGGGAACACATACTTGATGGAGTGCATGCAGCTTCATGGGCGGCATGTGTCGGCCCAGGCACATGCAATTTAACCCAAGAATTGAGCCGTGATGGGGGTTCATCCTCCATTCTTCCGTCCGTTGTTTGAACCGTGTTACCTCTGTGATCAACCTCTGCTTAATTTTCTTGTCACGCATTTCTGATAACCAGAACCGGAAGTCGACCCATGTATTCATGTGAATCTTGTGGCCTCTATATTCGACCTTTTTCAATATTCACGCATGCATCTGAAACCCGAAACCGTGAGGTCATCCTGTGATGTTTTCCTGAGAAGCCGACGCATCCTCAGTTTGTACCTTTTTTACCTATGCATAACCACGCACATCTGAGAAACCAGTCGGGAGGGAAAGGCCGACCTGTGTGTCCTGTGAACCCAGGTTTATCCACACTGCAAATCTGAGTTCATGCTTAACTGTTTGGGTTGTTGTCGCCTGTGAAACCTGAGCATAATGTAATTGTCTATGCCATGTGTGTTATAAATGTGGGTTGTTGTGGCCACGCAGTCCCTTGGCTAAGTGTGATTTGCTACCATCATTCGTTCCTTGTTGAGCCTTACTATTGTCCTTCTTGTGCTGGAACAAAGCTGAAGAAGTAGGTTGTCAGGCCTATGTGCAACACTCTCTCCAGGTGAGGGAGGGGGTTGTGGTTGAAGAGACGGGTTGTCAAGATTGTGAGCGACTCTCTCCAGGTGAGAGAATGCATGGAGGAAGTGAGAACTCTTGGAAGGGGTCCTGTAGCTACCATAGAGCTCGGAGAATTCTGATTCGACCTGTTGCTGAAGCCCAAGGCAAGGGATGTTTAGCAGCCGAAGAACTGTCCTGGTGACAGTGAAGGTGTATACTCCTGGGGTGGGACAGGCATGTGGGGAATGAGAGTCTGTGAGCAGTGGGCATAAGTGTCTCCTGGGAGAGAATCCATCCTCATAAACTATGTGTCTTCCTATTGACCTTGCCTAGCCTAGGATTCCCTTGCCCGGTGGAGCTTAGTCCCAGCTCGGGGGTGACCTACTGCTGAGAGTGATGCGCAGCGCGGTCTAAAGCTGGGAGGTTCGTGGAAGGTCTGCACGTAGTTGGTGGTGTTACGCCAATTTAAAAGATAAGTATTAATTATGTACTTAATTTATATGTGATGCATGTCTGTGTCTTGAATTGTTTATCATGTATTCCATTGCAAGTTTGAATTGTTTTTAATTCTATTTAAGTCTGTATGAAGCAGTAACTCCATGTTAAATGTGTTAATTTGATTTAATGCATAATCTTTATAAATATATGTATGTATATTCCGCATAGTAGCGTTTCCCGACAGTGGGGTTGATGGTCGGGGACGTTACAATTCATATCATTGCCATTTTCTTATAAAAACAACTGCCATTGGGTCAAGACCACCTAGCCCTTTCAAATTTAACACTATGTGGCTACAAGAAGAAGATTTTGTGCAATTGGAAAAACATCTTTGGGTTCCTTATGATGAGTCTTTGAGAGATTCCACATCCATCCAGTTTGAAGAGAATTTAAAATGGATAAAATGAGCTTCTATTGGTTAGGCTCATGTTAAAAAGTTAAAAGATGAAAAGGATTTGAAGGAGGTTGAAGCTAGTTTGGAAGGTTGGTATGAATCTGAGCATCATAGTTATTTTACAGAAGGCTCGAAGGCTGAGATTGTTGATTTAGAATTGAGAAGGAGGAAATTTTCAGATGAAAGGGAAGCGACCTAGAGATTTAAGACATGGCTCTCTGGCTATCTCTATGAGATGAGAATTCTAAATTCTTCCATCAATATGCCCATTGCCAAACACTAAAATAATATTAATACCATTTAGAAAATTTCAAATCCCGATGGGACAGAATTTTGAAAGTTTGAGAACAATGCAAGAGCAGGGGTGGATCACTTTGGCAATATTTTAAAGTAGAGGAGAGAGCTACAATTGCATAAGTGATTAGGATTTCTCAATTCTTCACTAGTTTTGTAAATGAGGAAGAGAATAAAAAAATTAATGGAGAAGTTCACCAAGGAAGAGCTTCAGGATGTAATGCACGGTTTTCAAAAGGAGAAAAGTCATGGTCCTGATAGTTCGCCAATAGAATTATTCTTAGGTTTTTATGAGTTAATGGAGGCAGACCTTTTAAGGGTTTTTGAAGAGTCAATATCCTTAGGTAGGGTCTTGAGAGCCTTCAACACAACTTTTCTTGTGTTCATTCCAAATATAGATAACTCTTCATCTTTTGAAGAATTCGGACCTATATCACTTTGCAATTGCATTTACAAAATTGTGGCAAAGGTAATTTCCAAAAGGGTTAAAAAGACACTATCAAATTTTGTCTTTGATGAACAATTTAGATTCTTAGAAGGTTGGTAGATTCATTAGGCCATAGGGGTGGATTAGGAAGGTTTGCATTCTATAAAAATTAAGAATTTAAAGGCAGTTTTGGTCAATTTAGCTTCTTAGAAGGTTGGTATATTCATTAGCTCATAGGGGTGGCTCGGGAAGGTTTGCATTCTATAAAAAATAAGAATTTAAAGGCAGTTTTGGTCAAGATTGGTCTCTCAAAAGCCTATGATAGAGTTAATTGAATGTATCTGAGATTGATGCTCTCAAACCTTGGCTTTTGTGTCTCTTTTACCACTTTGGTGATGAGTTGTTTAACTTCTATCTCCTTCTTAGGTCTAATCAATAGGGTTGCTTCAACTCTTTTTAGACTTTTAGTAGAGAGTTAAGGAAGGAATGCCCTTTGCCCGCCTTACTTTTTCTCATAGTGGATGAAGGTTTATGTAGGCTTCTAATTGCTGCAAAGAGGACAAGGATTTTGAAAAGTGTGAGGTTAGGTGGCTCTTTCAGTTTTTTGCGCCTTTTTTTTTTCAACGACATTCTTATATTTTGTGATGGCTCGAGAAGGGATATGGATAAGTTGAGAGAGATATTGGATCTCTATTGTGCTGTGATAGGGATGTTGGTAAACATTAGATCTACTATTTCCTTTGTAGGGTTTGAGAATGAATACTTGATTCACATTGCTAATTTGTTTCCTTTAAAGCAAGTTGAGATGGATGAAGGCCTGAAATACTTGGGATTCTACTTAAAACCTAATGCATATCTGAAGAAGGATTGGGATTGGTTGTTAGAAAATTTTGAAAAGAGGATATCTATATGGTGTCACCGATGGCTATTTAGGGATGGGAGATTGTTTCTAGTCGAAGTTGTCCTAGAGGCTATCCCAGTTTACTAGATGGCCCTTTCTTTGATTACAAAAGGGATTTTAGAAAAGCTAAGGAGAATCAATTTCCATTTTATTTGGTCAGGAAATTTGGAAAAGAAAGGCATTCCATGGGTAAATTGGCAAAGATTGGCTGTTCCGAAATGTTTAGGAGGGTGGGGTCTCAAAAATATTTTCTTCTTTTCAAAATATTTGGGAGCCAAAAGCATTTGGAGACTAATCAAAGAGGAGGGATTATGGGCTCAAGTTGTTCATCAAAAGTACATTTCTCCTGTGTTTGTAGAGGACAGGATCCGAAGACCACAAAAAAAATTACATAATGTTTCAGTGATGTGGAAAGCTGTTGTATTAGCTTTTCCCTTAGTTGGTGATGGTTTGGTTGGAAATTTGGGGATGGAACAAAGGTAAGGTTAGGGGAGGACCCTTGGGTTGGGAGTAGTGTCGATCACAAGCTTCCTGAGTTGATGATGAGTTGATGATTCAAACCTTAAGGGATAGAGGTCTGTTTAAACTTTCTCAAATTGCAGATCTAGTTTTGACAAATATCTGGGGTCAAGAGTGGCTCTCAGCTGATTATCTTGGTTTTAGAGGGGAAGAGGCACATGTTTAGTGTTCCTTTATTGCTCGGTTGAATTCAATCCATGTAAGGCTTCAGGAGAAAGAAGATTCTTTGATATGGGATAAATCTCTTTCAGGTGTTTATACTCCACAAGAGGGTTATCTGTCCTTGGGCGAAGAAGGTGAACAGAGAGAGATTGTTTGGTGGGGTGTCTGGAAATTCAACTGCCCTACAAAATCAAAAGTTTTTATGTTTCTCCTCCTAAATAATAAAGCACTAAAGTGGGATAACCTTCAAAAAAGAGATAAATCCGGGCCAGGGACGCGCTCCCTTTGTAAGTGTTGTGATGAGAATAATCTTCATTTGGTAATGGAGTGCTCCTATTTCAAACAAGTTTGGTGGGAAATAGAAGCTCTAATAGGTTTAAAATATGTGTGGTCTACAAGTACAGCGGAGGAAGGTCTTAGGAACTGGTGTGTGAAAATCTGATGGTAAAATATTATAGAGCTTTGCCCCTGATTCTCTGTGGGTATCTGGCTGGCCAGGAATACCAGTTTGTTTGATGATAGGTATATTCTCCCTCTATAGTGTGCATCTCAGGGGATCTACATTTTAAAGAGTTTTCCTTAGGAAAAATATCTTAAACCTGTTAGGCAGATTATGATTGAAGATATTGATAGGGAGGGCTTATGGGCTTATTTTGATGCAGCTTCTCAGGGAGAGCCCAGGATCTATGGGGAAGATGGAATTCTCTTCATAAATGGGGATCATTGTCTAAAGTTTAGAGCTGGTTTCGGGCTTGGCACCAACAATTATGCAGATTTAATGGCTCTTAAGTTGCTTTTATGGTTATCTGGTGAAAAAGGGGTTACTAGATTGCAAGTATTTGGGGATTCGATGATTGTGGTTAAATGAATGAGAATTGAACAAAATTTCCAAAACTTTCTTTTTCTTTCTTTGCTGGAGGAGGTTTGTGGGACCTGTAATATATTTAACACTCTGTCATTCAATCATATTTACAGGGAAAGGAATTCTGAGGGCGGTTTCTTTGTCAAAGGCTGGGGTTAATATGGCTGCTGCTCAACGGCATATTGTGGAGACTAGATAGGGACAGTCTGACGATTATTACCATCCTCCTTTCTATGATTTCACCCCACCACAGTTCTGATGCTGCTGTTTGAAGGTTTTTCTGTTTGGGATGCTAGTATACTTTGGTGGACTTTTGTTTAAAATTATACAGGGTTTGTCCCCTGAAGAAATTAGTGGAATCCTTTTTTTTGTTATTTTGGGCTTGGAGAGAATTCTGAGTAGAATTTTTGTGTCTTTTCATGCTGATTATGTGGTATTTCTTATGTAATTCTGAGATGTTTTGCAGAAAGGTGAAGGTACAACACTCTTTTTTTGGAGACATGCTAGTTCTATACACAGCTATATGTGAATGCTCCTGAAGCATCTGAAAAGTGTAATTTTAATATTTTAATAAAATTACAATGATTTTTCTGCAGAAAAAACAAACAACAGTTGGAATTTGAAAACAATTCGATAGTGTGAAATTTGAATATTGTATCATTTCAAGGGCCTCTTCCACACTCTGATAATTGTTTATTTTTTCAGAAATTCAATTAGCTTTAACACTTAATTGCATCTGATTTCCTCCAGGGCTTGGATCGACTTTAATGTCGGACTTTTTTTTATTAAGTGTCACCTTCTACAAACTGCTATGTGGATATAAGTTTTAGAAATGCTCAAATGATGGTCTAATGCACAATATGAATATCATAACAGTATAGACTAACTGGCTGTAAACGTCATTGCTTAAAAGCTCCTCCTTTTTTTTTCTAATTAGTGCTATATGCTGGCTTGCATTCACCTTGCTTTGATAGTCTTGGGAAAATATCCAATGAACAATCATAGCTTGGAAACTGCATGGAAAAAAATGCTTAACATGCTCATGGAAAATTCTGATCTTGAAAAGGAGCCCTTTGGCAACTCAAGGTAATCCCAAGTGACGCAGTAGATTATACAAGAGTCCAATACAAGCAAGAAAGAAGAACCATGCAAGCGAGGCTCAACGTAAGTAGAAAGGCAGAGCCCTACATGTTGAGGGCAATATATCCATCACATGGTAGCAAAGCCAACAACTAACCACAGGGAGCAGCAGTAAAATATGTGTATATATTTTTCGTTTACTTCGAATATTGATTTGATATATGATGTGAATCTCACTTATTTTTGCACTGTTTATAAACCGGATGAATATGAAAAAGGAGACAGAAGCCTCTTGGACCTTGTGGCTGTCTCGTCTTGAAGTAATAATACGGGCAAAGTTGTTCATGTAACATATGAGATATGCAAAAATCAAGTATGGTAGATTTTTCTTTTCATTTCTATATTTGATTATAGAAACACGAGTCTGCAAACTTAATGCATTCAGTGTTTACATTCCCTTTTTTTTTTTGGCACACAAAATTTTGCTTTATATTTATATTAGTTTATAAACAATTAAATATAAACTGTTCATAAACAATATAATTCAGCATCATATGCCAATTACATCCTCTGAAAATTGTCTATTCCCCACAGCAAGACAGTAGACTATAATCCCCCAGCTTATACTGTGGTACGAAATACATAGACCATTGAGGATCGAAATACATAATTCCACAAAAAATACGGCAGATAGACTCCCCAAAAAGACGCAGCATTAGTGATTCATACAGCAACTCCGAGACTTCTAGAATAGATTTAGAAACATAAGAGGGCCCTCATGATCCTCTTCACAAAGATAGTAGGCAATTTTTCCGGGATCCTTTTTGAGAGCCTATTTTGAAAGACTATCCGCCCCTTGATTTCCTTCTCTGAAAACATGTGCAAAGGTGATTTTTTGGAAGTGCTTGATAATCTCTAAAATCCTGTCCTTCCAGCATTCCAGGGTGACCACTTGTAGACAATATTTTCCCCGCAGCCAATCTATAACGATTTTTGAGTCACCTTGGACAAGTAAGTCCAAAATTGATAGCCGAGAAGCCAAAGTTAGTAGGGCCCATACCCCCAAAAGCTCTGCTCTCGTATTGGTGCCAGGTCCACTGTTGAAGAACCATTTATAAGATTTATGATCACTGACCCTTATCACCCCGTTGGCCCCACTGTTTTGACCAGATTGTTGTGCAGCCCCATCAAACCATCCAACAGTGCCACCACCTGCAGAAAAACAAGGAATTTTCCTTGGGGAAAAAGTTTTCAACTATTTTTGTAATCACCCACTGCACTTAAAGTTTTGTAGACCACCTTCTCTAAAGAGGTATTTCCATCTTCAAAAATAGAATAATTCATTTCTAACCATATATACCAACAAAGTAGGATAGGATTTATTATGAGCCTTCCAGTTTTTGAAACATTCTGCCATATAGGTACCATTCCACCCACTAATATGATTTATGGCTGATTTAATCCTATCCCAGATTGTGATCGTGAAAGGGCACTCTACAAACAAATGTAAAACATTTTCCTTACCGTTCTTACACAAATAGCAAAGGCCCGGTCTATTATGACCTCTATGTTGTAAATTCTCCCAGGTGAGAATTTTGTTCTCGGCAACCAGCCAAATAAAGAGCTTGATTTTCAAAGGACACTCCCATGACCAAAGTGTCTTCCTCCATCCTCCAATAGAAAAATTCCAGTACTTTGCTTTAGTGGCCTCATAAACATTTTTTACTGATATTTGGCCAGATGAGTCACCTCCCGTCCAATTTAGTACATTCGGCCTCGCTTGCAACTGTACACCAAAGTTTATTAAGGCACATATGAAGGCCTTCCATTCTAAAGTTGTTTGTCCCTCCAATTCCAAGTCCTCACTTGAAATCTAGTTTGAGCATATCATTCTTGGTCGCGGCTCACAACTAGCCTAATATAAATAAAAAACCCCTCTCTGATTAAGGATTGATATCAAGTCATCAGACAGGATGGTCGCTTCCCCCACACCCAGGATTCAGTACTTTCCAATAAGGATAGATTCACCCATCCCTGGACACCAAGCTATCCAATGCAACAATAAATGAAGGGATTTGAGTAGATTTTTCCACATCTGCGAATCTTTTGCCCCCACCAAAGAAACCGATCATAGACATCTCGCTACAGATCCAAATGGAAGATATTTGTCTTTAATGACACGGAGCCAAAGGCATTCTATCATGAGCACCCTCCACAGAGTATTTGCGGTCAAGGCTCTACATAAGTTGAAAATATTTCTTAGTCCCCACCCCCTATGTATTTTTGGTCGAGCAATGAGCTGCCAGTTACATAGATGGTAGCTCTTCTTTTGTTTACATCCTAACCATAGAAAAGAAAAGACCACTTGGCCAATTCTATTGAGCACAGATGACGGAATATGAGCCATTTCCATCCAGTAGACTGGTTGGCTCTCTAAAACAACCTCAATTAGAACTAAGTGGTCGCCAATGGAAAGCCATCTATTGCACCAATGGTTTATCCTCTTCTCAAATTTTGTTATAAGCCAGTTCCAGTCCTCCACCTTATAACTGCCAAGTTTTAAAAAGTAACCAGGATACCTGAAACCATCACTAAGTTCAAAGAAATTAAAATGAAAGGATTCTTTTAATGTATCCATAACATTTAGCTGAACTTCAAAATGGAGGAAAGATGTCTTATGTACATTTATCAAGAGTCCAGTGGCACTACAAAAAACAGTCAAAATCCTATTTATCTCTTGCCATTCATCAAGAGAGGCTTTTGACATTATAAGAATGTCATCAACGAAAAGAAGATGGAGGATCCTAATTAATCTTGAAACCTGTATTCCAGTCAGTGTGCCTTCATCTTGGCTTCTTTTAAGTGCCAAGCTCAACCCTTCCATCACCAGAATGAACAATAAAGGTGATAATGGGCATCCTTGTCTTAGCCCTCTTCCACTTTTGAATAAATCTATGAGCTCTCCATTAATTAGAATAGTGAAAGTTGTTGTTGTGACGCATCCCATGATCCACTTTGTTGTAGGCAGTCTGGACCTGCATTGGAGAAGAGTCAAACGGAGTGTTGAAACAGACCTTGAATTTTTAATCTTAAAGATAAAAAATCATTGTTTCTTTGAGGCTTTACATCATAAAAAATTTCGAAAGCAAAAACTTCATATCCAATGAAGTCACGATGCCTTTATGGTTCGTTGTTTGAACAAAGAATAATCAAAAACCCAAATGAATATAAGTTTTCCAATACCTTTCAAAATAACATTTTAAAACGGACATTGATTCAAAACTTAAGGTATATCAATTTACATCGGGACATCGGGATTCGGAGTTTTGAATGAACAAATGTTCAACACAAATCAAATAGTGAAACCCCGATTCCCGATATTCCGATACATTAATCCTTGATTAAAAACATCATTTACTTAAATCCGTTTTAAAATGGGGTTTAACCTCTAAGATAGTCTCATCGCAAAATCGGGATTCACGATTTTGTGAGAACAAAGAAACTCGTCATTGTATTCTCCGATTTACCGATCCCCGATTTTAAGTAATTCTTAAGTGAGGTTTGAAATGAATCTAATTACTGTTAAATATGATTAAGAGTGACTAATCATATCGGGAAATCGCGATTCAAGATTTCGTGAGCAACAATTTTCATATCATTGAATTCCCCGATTCCCCGATCCCCGATTTCCCGATTTCGGAGCTCTTGATTAATGAAATCCCGAAAAGGTAATCCGGATTAATTAAGATAATAAAATGTTTTGACTTAAATAATAGATCGTGATTTCGGCAATCGGTGTTTTGCGATGATTTATTTTCTTGACATCGAAAGTTCCGAAACCCCGATGAAAGCGTTTTCAAACTTAAGTTAAGATTAAAGATAATTAATCATTCTCAGAAACGAGGTTTAAGGTTTCAAACTTTTAATAAATGATATGTATACGGAAGGTTTCTATTATATTTGAAAATATTGGAAAATCTCAGGTACAAACATTAAAAGCAATTTATCGGGAATATCTTTGCATTTATTTCATAATAGATGAACAAATCTCGAAGATTTTACGATATATTCGAAATAATTTTTCGAAACGTTTACATTATTTCAAAGCTGAATTCTGCTTTGTTTCAGGTTTTCAAGTGAACACAGAGTTTTCTCTCTTCTTCTGAGCTGCTCCACCATTGGCAGTTTTGTTCGCTTCGGAATCTTGCTGCTAAGTTATGGCGCCCAAAAAGGCTTCAAAGAAAACCGAAGAACAACCGGAAGGCGATATCATTTCAGATACTACTGCAGCTAGAATAATACACAATATTAAATCATGGGCTGCAATTGTAGAGAAAATGGAAGATGAACTTTCATATTCGAATAATGGTACAGACAACCATCTCCGAGACATAGCCGAAACAGGTCTTCATAAGGCTGCAGCACGTCCGTGACTGGTTTCATATACAGATATGGTTGCTTGGGCACTGGATAAGGTGGACGTTCCGACAAGGAGTATCCTGAACGAGCAAGGAGCGGTTATTGGCTCATTCAAACCCGAACATGTCCAAGTAATGTATAAATTATCACCCACTTATAGGCATACGTTTAATTCTGATTTTTTAGCTGCATTCCAACAAAAAGAATGTGTCGAAGGTGGTCAAACATACCCTGATATGATAAAAGGGTGGTCCAGAGATGAAAACAAATTTAGGGCCGATTTACATGGGATATATGCCACCGCTTCATTGAATGATTATATGAGGTATTTA
The DNA here is from genome assembly GCA_000966675.3 of Picea glauca. Lineage (NCBI taxonomy): Eukaryota > Viridiplantae > Streptophyta > Pinopsida > Pinales > Pinaceae > Picea > Picea glauca. The sequence continues at coordinate 189,077 of JZKD02S1675912.1, forward strand.
GTAATGATGTTATGCAGACTATATGGGAAAAAGGACTCAAATCACTTTAGTGCAGAATGGACACCCTTCCTAGAAGAGGTTTCAGAGGGAAGAAGTTTCAATTGGCATAAGATTTTGTCAGACAATATCAGTACAGAGGTTATGAAGTATCAAACGGCTAGGTCAAAGCGACAAACGGTGGCATTTTATATGTCAGCATATATAATAGATGCTATCTGTTTTAGGACTCCTTTCCCTTTGATGAATTGGAGTTGGGATCCTTCTTGTACAGAGTCTGTTCACAAGTATCATTCAGCTCTATGGGAAGACAATGCCAAAAACAATTTTTATGAGGTATGTCATTTTGTAATCATTCCGTTGCACAGAATATTCTTTGGTTATGAACCTCCTCGAATTTCACATACCATTATAGAAA